>PQWD01006495.1:0-18373 GCA_019425675.1 Leucinodes orbonalis | reverse complement strand
AATTATAAATGTGAAAGTGTGTCTGTTTGTCCGTCATTCAGGGCAAAATGGAGTGAACGAGTGAAACGAAAATCTCATATGGGACTATTTGCAGTTATCTAGGTACTTTTTTCGGAATGACTAATCGCTGTTGGCCGCAGAAGGCCTTCACAGCTTTACCGGACAAGTGGCGAGAGCAAATTGTTCTCAGTCCAAAAAAATATATGCCACGAGCCTAAGGGTGTCCCAGAGTGGGACGCGTTCCTCGGCTTAGGGCGTTGCAGGGGGTGAGGGGCTGGTTAACCTAGTATAGTTTTCAGGGTATGAGGCTTCAAATCGACAGAAATACATTAATAAATTCGTCTATTTGGCATATTAAAAAATCTGATTCGAGTTATCTTCTGTATGAAAACATTCATAGATGTGAATGAAGCTAAGGAAGTATGTCAGGACCGCGCAAAGTGGCGTTCCATCATCTCTGCCTACCCCTCTGTGACCAACTTGTGACAACTTACCCAAATATTCATGCGAGCGAAGCCACGGGCAAAAGCTAGTAACATACAATTACGACTCAAATGATAATATATATCGGTAAGAAAACTATCTATGCAAATCCACAATTATCACTTATGACCCACATTGAAGACTTGCAATAACAATGACTTGGTTTAGGAAAACAATTACTTTCTAGAGAATTCCGCGGTGCGAAAATCTGCAAAGAAATTATGCAAAATAAGACGGCACCAAAGCTACAATATAATTGGCTCGGGCTGAGGTTAAGAGAAACTCCATAAGGTTATAAAAAAGTTTCGTATTTTCTATAACAAAGTCATTCACGTGAAAAAGGTTCATCGAGTGCCAATTTTGGCGAGTAATAGCTCTCAGCCCAATTATCACAAGCCTATAACCAGAGTTGCCACCTTAGTTTTAGAATGGCTTTTTGACAAGTCAAAATGGGCTATATAGGGCTAGATTGAGCATCAAAAGATTTTCTTATCTAAAAATACTGAAATAATCATGTCATGAAGTTTTTGTCTGGAAAACGTTACATTTCAGTACAAGGGCAAGAGGGGGTATTCAACCAACTTGTGTACTTTTTTATTTCAATAATAAAATAGGTAAATATAAACTTCTTCATGGACCCTTTCAGTTTGTTTTACAGGGAATCTCAGGATCGTATTGTATGCCGCCTTTAGTTTTGTTCAAAAACGTTACTGTGTATTACATGGGGGGAGGAGGGGTTTAAAATCTTCAAAAATTACGTTACGTAATACTTGAACGCTCCCAAACTGTGAAAATCGCACAAGACACTTACTATACGGTCTTCCCGCGGGATTCGAACCAGCAACCCAAGCAGCGATCTAATACCAATTCTCAAGACCACGGGGCAATCGAATAGCAGAATCTCAGTCTCATTCCACTCCATCCTTCAATATTAGTAATATGATTTTAATAGTTAAGATAAAGCGCTTTGTTTACAAATTGGTACTGTTTATAAGCCTAACGATTTTTTATAATTGACTATATCGTATAATTTGGAGTATCGGTTTGTATTGATAACATGTAACGCATTATTGTTTCTTTCTTACTTTAATCATGATAGCGACATATGTATAATTGCAAAAAAATAAGATCCGTTGTTTGCGGGGACAGACCTCATGAATCGTATTGTCTAAAATCAAACACTTCACAAGTTTTAACACTTCAGTACTTCAACTATACTTAGTCTTATAACGACCTACAGACGACGAAAAAAAAACTATACTAACGTAAAAAATGTTACGCCCCTTTTTATGGCAAAAATCGTAAATATTGACACACTCAATATATCGAAATAGGGTATTTCAATATAACTATAACATTTGACAAGGAAGGAGTATCATTATACAGTGCAAATTCTGAGAAAAACGGAAAATTATAAAATCGTCATTAAATAAATATCATCATCATCAGCTCATTAAACGTCCCCACCGAGGGGACGTTTAATGGGGTGATTAGGCCTTAGTCGTCCACGCGGGCCCAGTGCGGATTGGACGACTTCACACAAAGCCTTTGAATCTCTTCGCAGGCGTGCATGAAGGTTTCCTCACGATGTTTTCCTTCACCGTAAGAGTGTCGGATAACGTACATATATTGTTCGAAAATACATTGGTACGTGTCGGGATTTGAACCTCAGCCCTCCCGGTAGGAAGGCGACAGTCCGCACCACTGAGCCACCGACGCTCTAAACAAATATATTTTTATTAAATAGGGCCTTATTCAATATTAAGACAGCTACCTTATTTTTTTTTTGTTTTTTTTTTTATTTTTTTATATTCCTTCCCTTTTTGGTCTGGGTGTTTTCAAATAAGCTTTGTAACTATTTATAGTTTCATAATCATCAACGATAAGTATGCCTATCTGTTGCCTAGTTTAAGTGTACACAGCGAGTTGAAGTGAATGAGCTTTACCTCACATGAAGGACATTAAATCTATTGTCTTATGCAATTTTTTCTGTTGCACCTGTCACAATTCAAAGTTTTTGTCCAGAAACGTCAATCGGAGTATTGTCTGGATTCTAGGATTAGGATTCTTAATACTAAATCTTCGTAAAGCAGTCTAGTGTTTTTCTACTATGTATGTTAACAGATATAAAGTGGTAAAGATTTCCGGTTTAAAAAAAGCTTATTTTTCAACTCTTATTCCCATCGTCTTATTTCCATTTTTGGGTCGAATATCTCTGTTATTCTAGAACATTATTGTATCTATTCTAATTTAGTTTTTTTTTAAACTTGTACTACTAAAAGAACAGGTAATTACATTTAATGTAGATTGTCAATAGATAACAATTAAGTACTTATGTGCTAGTCAAAACCGAAATCCGCATAAATTTAATCTACAGATAACTTTCAGATTACATGTTATTATATACGTATGTATATAAGTTTTGTTTTTAATTGGACCAAAATGTCCCCTTTAGACTTATTTCTTTTTCTCCATCTTAAGGTCTGGAAAAAATTGCCATGTGAGAAAAGGCCACCAATTGTACTTGAAAAAAATGTACATTATATATTGTTTTCCTATTGTGTCTGAAATCTTCGCGGCTGAAGGGATAAAATTCATGAATGCACTAATTGCAACACACCATTCAACTTCAATGCAACATTTGTTTACGTTATCATACAAAACACAATTACCTCAGTATCACCACCTTCCACAGCGACTCGAGCTGCATGAACTGCACTTGGTATTTATCTGTCACATTCATATTGGCCCTTGCACATGACGATAACACTCGAATTTGAACCTTAACAACTGGGTTTAGTGTACAAAAACAATTCAAATTCAAAATCAAAACATCCTTATTCCATTAACACTTCACAAGACACTTTTATTTTCCAATAAAAAAGACACTTTAGTTCGGCAAGTTGATTTTACTATATTCCAGCAAGAAATAAATTAAATATTCAAATTAAATATAGGTATAATTGACAACACACGTCTAATTGAATCCCATAAAGGCACAACACTCCCTGACAAGATAACGCGATGATAAGATAAAACCCGTCAATTTGCACCCTTAGAAAGAAAATGAAGTAAGTAAATATGATAAACATTTGCGCGAAATTAAAAAAATAAACATAATTGTTTACTTTAAAATAAATCTCAAACTGCTTCTAAAATGCTACGACTTAAAAATAATTAACATTGATTGCGGAATACATAGCAAAAATCCATATAATTTTAAACTGTTTTAATCAATCTCAAGTTGCTTTAGCATATAATTGCGAATTTAGTTTTTATAAATTTTGAGGTCTGTATTAAAAATAGTTAAATTTCAAGTTACGCCACTTCAGTTCTGAAGGTGCGTATTAACACAAGTTTAACACCTATCACATGAACTCGCTTCCACTGTTACTGCTTTGTTAGTAAATAAGTGTGTTTGGCATTGAAATACGCAATTTAATAATCTTAAGGTCGCAGTGGCACATTTGGCGGATTGTAATTTGTTTTGTTCTGTTGCGTGCGAGGTTTCGTGCATAAACTATTGGTTTTTAAAAACCTGGTGCTCACTAAATAAAAGAGTGCAAACTACTGAAGATAATATATATATATATATTTAAATATTGTGAGGGTCATACTTTGCACATTGCACGAGTAGTACGACAGAAACTCTGTCAATATACTTCAAAGGAATTGACTTTTATCATCTTAATTCTTGCAATACGAGAGATGGCAGGTTATCATCAGAAAAGCCATATCCAGCCATCCAGACCACAACTACTCCAACAAATGTCAAAATAAGTCATAAAAAGGGATACGCCTTTGATCTACGATTTATATCTCTTAGGGATAAAAATATAAATGTTGTTATCCGAAAGAAAGGCTAAAGCTATCGAAACTAGTTGGAACAACTTGCGAAATGTTCCGCTGGATAAGGAAAACGGAGGACCTTTGTCCAGCAGTGAACGAGGATAGGTTTGTAGTCGGGTTGGAGATAGCAGAATCTATTAAAGGTTATGTAGAATGTAAATGTTTTTTCTTTCTTTCTAGAATAATAGAATGCCGCCGGGGAATTACAGGTGTTCTCAGCGGAACGTTTTGTCCTAAAGCTGCCTTTGACAGCACCCGCGGAAGGAATAGGGGTGGTTACAATTGTTTTGAAATATGCGGCTAAAACATAAATTTATAAGAATAACATTTCTAACTAGGACTAAAAAGGTACAAAAATAGTAGCCAAAACTTTTAATAAAGAGAATAAAAAGAGAAAATTTTGTGGAACGTTCACAACAAAATGACACACATGAATACAGTTGCAATAGGACAAACAAACACATTAAATTTTACAGTGATACGTCATAAAGAAAATGAGAAATAAAAACAAAGTAAAAATAAAACAAAGACATGAACAAAAGGTCTCATCTCAAAAGTTGCTGCGACACGAAACGCCGTAGCAGAGCTGTTATTCTGGCGGGGCCTTCCGATTAATACAAACTATTAAAACAAGTCGCACGCACCTACGGCATGAACGTGAGCGTGGATTAACGCGACACACCAATTAATCTGAATTGTTGTTAATCAACATGACAATGGAGTTTTTGATGATTAAAATAAACTCATTGCAAAATACTGTTATACAGCCAAACCCCCACAGCTATGCTGGAAAAGCTTGTGGCCTGTAGTTGGATGTTACATGTCGATAATTATGATTACTATTTTTGTTATGATTTGTTACTTAGAATGAGGATCTAGATCATAGTCAAAATGAAACATATTCTTAGATTTTTCAGATTATACTGCCTGTCTGTAACAGCAACTCCAGGAGATGATAATAGATCGATAGCGGCCAATATCTCAGGTTCAAAAATGTGTTCAAAAGACACCTGAACGCCTATGATATTGACCCTAAACGGTGGGAAGAGCTTGCTTCCCTAAGGTCTCTTTGGCAATCTACTATTTGAAGATGACGATATTTGAGGAACACCACAATATGCTTGATGGTAAACACCAACTATGAAAAGAAAGTCCAAAGCCTTCCTACACATATACTTGTACATACCCCAGAGCCAGTTGTACTGTCACATGTGTGACTGAGTGTTTAAGATCAAATTTGGCCAAACAAGCCATATCAGAGCTTATAACCAGAGTGAGAAATCATTATACAAGGGTTGCCGTTGTTGAAATCGATAAAGAGGACTATATATATATTGTCTCAACCATTACAGTTAAGAGAATAAGCAGTTGCACATTTAGATCCTCTGTCCACATAAGAAATTAATCTATTAATATCCTGTTATCATGGACATAGGTCTCAAAATTAATTACCTAATAAATAATCAATTATGAGCCTGGTGCTAGTGGATGTTTCAAATAAAAGATTCAACGCTTTTGTTATTTTTGTACTATGTATTTTACTTGTATTTCATGAAATCTGTGTTAAACATAATCTAAATAATAAACTGATTTTTATTATTTTTTAATTATTAATTTGCAAAATGGAGAAGGGTCATACACACAGGATCAAGAACAATGGAAGTTTTTGGAGGAGGCCTATGCCAACAGGCACACTGAAATTAGGGCCATACTGTAACTTTAGTTTCAGAATAAAGGGCTTTATTATTATTATTAATAGATATTTGTGTGAGACTGTAAAATGAGTACAGATTCTATGCTACAAACATATTGACTTGGACTTATGGTTAGTGAAGGGTCTCAGAGGGTAAGGCAGAGATGATGGAATGCCACTTTGTGCTGTAAAATCAAGTAAATAATAATAATTGTTGAACCTTACCTGTTCTCCTGTACAATCTGGTTGGCTTGCTGAGTGATGACTCCCGAGAATGTGAGGGCTTGACTGATGCTCTGACCAATTGCATCTTGAGATGAGATGACTAGGTTTTCCACTGATTTTCTCCTAGTAAAAAGTATGTAAATTAATGTTTAAGGTTTAGTACAGTTAACATTTATTCTAAGAATATATAGGCTTATGTACATAACAGAGCACATAAGCAACTTCTAAGAAGTTAAACAAGGTTTTTAACATATTGTTTTATTATTTGAAAACTCAACTTTTTTAGTGATTCTTTTATACTTTAAATCTTAAGGTTATGGAATTAAGACTTTTCTTAAAAGACTCCACTTGAAGTCATTCAAATGATAACATGTTTGTAATAGAGTATGTAAAACACCAAAGAATACTTATTTCACCAGCTAGGAACTATAGGAGTTAGGTATTATAGTTTATATATCAGATTTCAAAAGATGAAGTGATTCCTGTATTTTCATGACAACCAAAAAGTATAACACTTTGCTATTCCTTTCCTAATAACAATGAAATTCAATCAGTTGCATGGAATACACTTTTATATGTCAACAAATATGCAATTTGTGGCAGTGTAGAGATTTAATAAAAAACAACACAAATTCTAAGTAGTCTAGAAAACGGCGCCACATTCAGTGCTTTTTGTCCACTATACCAAAAAACTTCCAAGAGCAACAGAGAGAATGGGTAAAAAATCAACAAAAAATAGTCTTTTGATCTTTGAAAACAGAGACTTATATAGAGCATTGACCTCTGTTATTAAATTAGATAATTCATTTCTGGATAGTTGGATGTTCTATCACCTGTTTACTGACAAAACAAACAACTGTTGTGTACTGTCTGCGTATAAACACACGGAGATGAACACTCTATAATTAGTAGAAATGCGTCAATAATACTAACATGGAAAAAGTAATGTTGCGGCTGTCCAATTCCGAGGTGCTCATAGTTGGGACGGCGTCTTCCAGTTTAGGTTTAAGTTAAGCACACACCACTGTCATTAGCCGGCCCGTTTTTTGCTTTCATCATCCAAATAGACAATTTTTTGCACAAAATTATAAAGAAATCAGATTGATTCGGTGGATATCACTGACTGACACTTTGTTTTTTATTTGTGAAACTTGCCAGCAGTCAAAATTGTAATGATTGCCAACTATAGATTGTTTTACTGTTAAAGTTGAAAAAAATACGTTTCTGAACTGTTATAATTTAAAAAAACATAATGTCAATGTCAAAAACGCATGACAAATTTGTCAATGTGAAATGAAATTGTCAACACCACGTGAAATTTGTTTAGCATTGCGATCATAATGATAATTATTGTATAACTAATAGTTCTTTTATATACAATGGCTGACGAAGGTGCCTTCGACAAGAAGAAGTCCCATCGGGCGAAACAGGCTGGTCGTAAAGCTGAGAAAAAGAAAAAGAAGAACAAAATAGACACGTCTAACCTAAGCGCCCGACAACGAAACCCTAAAGCCTTTGCTATACAGTCGGCCGTCCGCGCTGAGAGACAATTTCGTCGTCGGGAGGATGTCATCGCCAAGAAGCAGCACATCCCTCAAGTGGATAAAACACCTTTGGAGCCTCCGCCTATTGTGGTCGCCGTGGTAGGCCCTCCGAGGGTCGGTAAAACAACACTAATAAACAATCTCATCAAGAGTTTTATTAAAACCAACGTGACTAGCACCAATGGTCCAATAACAGTGGTTACTTCCAAAAAACGTAGATTAACACTAATTGAGTGTAACAACGACGTGAATTCAATGATCGACATAGCAAAATGTGCAGACTTGGTACTCCTTCTCTGCGACGCCAGCTTCGGATTCGAAATGGAGATTTTCGAATTTCTTAACATTTGCCAAGTGCATGGCATGCCCAAGATCATGGGAGTGCTCACTCACCTGGATATGATTAAAAATGCCAAAACACTGAAGACAACAAAGAAAACTTTGAAGCATCGGTTTTGGACTGAAGTTTACCAAGGGGCCAAGTTGTTTTACTTGTCTGGCATAGTGCATGGTGAATACTTAAGGAATGAAATCAAGAACTTGGCTCGTTTCATATCTGTCATGAAGTTTAGACCACTGAGTTGGCGTATGACACATGCATATGTGCTAGCTGACAGAATGGAGGATGTCACAAACCAGGAGAATATACGAAAAGATCCTAAAGTAAGCAGAGATGTGGTGCTGTATGGATATGTGCGTGGAGTGCCTTTGATGAAGGATTCTGTTGTTCACATAGCAGGTAAATTCCAATATGGCTTTTATTTAATATCATGATAATAAGAACTACTAGAATGATCTTGTCAGCATGAAAAATGTTTATTATTATGAAAAAAGTTAACAAATAAGTAGATTTCTGACCTCTCACTATTCAACCAATCTTTGAGGCTCAAACTGGCAGAAAAAAATGCAATAGCCTGCAATGAAAACAAAACTTGGTACCAAAAAATGCTGTTTTTAATAGATCTAGGTTAAACAATTTGTATGTTGCAATTATAAGGTGAGTATGAGTTGGTGGCTCATTGGTATGGACCGATCTGGAGAGTGCAGGTTTAAATCCCGCCATGTGCCATTGTCTTTTAGAATTATTTGTACATTTATCTGATTATCTTACAGTGAAGGAAAACATCGTGGGGAAACCTGTGCACGCCTGCAAGAGAGCCCCTCAGTGGGGCCATAATGAGCTGGAATGATGATGAGTTAAAAATGAAAACAGCCATTTTGGGACCAAGTTTTTTTGTCCCTAGCCATTGCTTCTTTTTTTCTATAAATGTATATTAAAATATTTTACAAAATGTATGCAATATTACAAGTAATCCTTATAAGAAGTGCATCACATATCATTATTATGTGTATGGATCTTGATAAAGGTTTAATTAATTAAAAACAGTTCTACACAGTACAGTACAGTACAGTATTGATGTAATTGTTTAAAGTAAGGTCTTTGCATAGTTCTTTTTCAAGGTTTTAAAATGCAATTATACAAAGGTAGCTGATGTAACAGGTAAAACTCCGACTGCTGTTATTTTAAAAAAAACTTTTCATTTTAGCGCCGCGCGGTGCGAAGCTCACGTCTTACGACTGTGTGACTTCTAAAGCGATTTATAGTTAGCTGACACCCTGGATACAATCATGGGCTACGTTTCAATCTGGGAGTACATCTTATACCGCGGGGCCCAGCTAGTTTATAATAATAATATAATTTATAACAAAATTTTTCGATGTTTTTAATAAAGTTGGTTTTCATCATATCAATGTTTACTTCATTCACATTTGAAGTGAAGATCCTCCTTTTTTGTTGCAGGTGTTGGAGACATGAGAATTGATGAGCTATCATTTCTCCCAGATCCATGTCCACTCCCAAGTAGTGAAAAGAAACGTCACTTAATGGAGCGAGAAAGGCAGATCTATGCCCCATTCTCAGGTGTTGGTGGTATTGTCTATGACAAAGATGCTGTTTATATCGAATTAAAGGGATCACACTCACATAAAAAGGAAGATGAAGAAACCGATGAAAAGAAGGCATTGTTAAAAAGTGTTGTCGAAACAACTGAAACAATTGATGAACAAATGCAGGAGTCAGGTTTCAAATTGTTCAGTGGCGGTGCTGTCATATATCCCGATATGATAAAGAATGATGAATATTTGCAAGGTAACAAAAAAGACCAGTCAGATAGTTCAGACGATTCACAAGACGAATCCGATTCTGAACATGATAGTGGAATTGATCAAAGTGAAAAGGAGCTCAGGGAGAGTTCCAAACTACCATGGGATAACGATTTTAATAAAGATGATAAAGAAAGCGATGAAGACAATGAAGAAAGTGCGGATGACGTATCTGATGATGATGACGACAAATCAGATAATGAGGACTTCAGCACAAAGTGGAAAGAAAAAATGGGCGAAAAAGCTACTGAAGCTTACTTTGAACGGCAAAGGACGTCTAAAAATATTATGAGACTAGTGTATGGTGATTTTGAAATTGGCAATAAAACAAAAGATCAGACACAGGAATCCGATGACGAAGACGAGGAAGAAATTGGTGGGTTGTTCAAAAAAGTTACGACACACAAAGAAAAAACTTAAAAAAAGGAGCGACTAGATTTAGACGAGTGTTCATTCTTTTACTCATTAGACAAACCATACATTCGGGACTGGACTAGTGAATCGAACAAACACTATTTAATCAACAGTTTCGTGACTGGCAAGAGATCGGCGGATGAAGACGCCTCCGAACTGCTTAAATTAGATGACGCCAGTGACGGAGACGATGAGGAGTTGTTTGGAGATTTCGAAGATATGGAAACGGGAGAGAAACATACCGCAGAGGATAAACAACAAAAGTCAGATGCTGAACCTATTGAAGCTGGGACAAAACGCAAAGCTGAGCCAACTAAGTCGGAAATTCTCGATAAGAAAATGAAGTTGAAAGCAAAGTTTGATTCAGAATATGATAATCCTGATGACCACAGAATCAAAGGTGATCACTCTTATTATGAAAATTTGAAGGCCGAGGCCTTAAAGCAATCTGAACTAAACAAGTCAGTATTTGAAAATCTCGATGACGGTCTGAGGATAGAAGTGGAAGGTTTCAGACCAGGGTTGTATGTTAGAATGATGTTCAAGGACATGCCCTCGGAGTTTGTTACAAACTTTGATTCAAGTTATCCAATTCTTATTGGCGCTCTTAATATGGCGGAGCAGAATATAGGATTCGTGTCATGCAAAGTGAAGAAACATCGATGGTATAAAAAGATACTTAAAACTAACGATCCTCTTATCATTTCGTTGGGTTGGCGTCGATTTCAGACATTGCCGATTTACTCGAAGATCGAAGACGATCTAAAGTGTAGATATTTAAAATACACGCCTCAGCATGTCACATGTAACATGCATTTCTATGGCCCTATAACGCCACAGAACACGGGGTTTTTGGCTTTGCAGACTGTCAATAACAATCCGAATGAAATCAAACAATTAGGGTTTAGGATAGCAGCTACTGGCAGTGTCAACGAAATAAATAAATCTACACAGATTGTAAAGAAACTCAAATTGGTGGGAACACCTTTAAAAATATATAAGAAAACTGCTTTTTATTAAAGATATGTTTACTAGCACGATAGAAGTTGCTAAGTTTGAAGGGGCTAAAATTAAAACAGTTTCTGGGATTAGAGGTCAGATAAAGAAGGCATTAAATAAACCTGAGGGTGCATTCAGAGGTACGTTTGAAGACAAGATTTTGATGAGCGACATTGTCTTCTGTAGGACATGGTTTAAAGTAGATGTTACAAAGTTTTATGCGCCAGTAGTGAATCTATTATTGCCCGTCGGTAACAAGAACGCGTGGCAGGGCATGAAGACTAAAGGCCAGTTGAAGAGAGAACGCAACATAAAGAATGATTCTAACAAAGATTCAATGTACACAGATATAAAGAGAGAACCTAAAGTATTCAAACCTTTAGTGATCCCAAAGGAACTTCAGAAAAGTCTACCCTACAGATTTAAGCCTAAAACCCAGACTACAACCGTATCTGGTAAACAGCCTATAGACAAACTAAAAGAACAGAATTGCAGTTGTGAAGAGTCCTTATGAACAAAAAGTCTCTAATGTGATGAAGATGATCAAAACTAACTTCGAGAAGAAGAAGGAAATGCAGAAAGAAGCAACTGCTGTAAGAATAAAAGCTCATAAGAAACAAATTGAAGATGAAGAGTGGCGAAAGTTGAAAAGGCAAAAGGAACTGAAAAAGAAGATTTGTAGGCATCTCAGCAAAATGGGTAATAAGAAAAAACCTCAAATGTGATCATTATTTTATTTAAGCACATTTGAAATTGATGGGAAGTAATTGTTTATTTTTGTTCAATAAAAGTTTGAACTCTGTTTAACGAATTTAATCTGTAGTTTATTTTCAGCTTCCCTACTTTTCATATATATATATATTATATATATATATATATATATATATATATATCCAGCAGTGAACTGCAATAGGTTGAAGAGAATTAAACCAAGCCTGGTAAGGTTAAAATCAACTCATTATTTTCTTTTGCTACATGGCAAAACGCCACAGATACTGAAAGATTAGCAGGCAAGCTTGAACAGGCAACATTAGCTGTACAGGTCAAATAAAACAAAAAGTCATATCGTGTAAATTGTATTTACCTCTTATCAATAGGCATAACGTATGTCGTCATCGCACATTTGATAAATATTTTTACAAAGGATACACAGTAGTTCAGATTACATTGGTCAAAATAATAATTGTCTAGGTTAACAAGTTTTGTTCAGCCCTTGATAAGATTTCAAGGGCCCAACTGGTGCTGTCGAGGGCCGAAGACTGGCTTGGAATGTTGCGTCAACCTGACATTAGCAGCACACACGCTTACACCCTTCTATACGAAGCTATGCAACACATTTATGCAAAATTATATACATTCGAAATTCCACTAAACTAGTTTACATTTAATTTCTTAATGTGAGGGTAACTTTATTCTTTGGTAGCGCGAGCCACGGGGACTACCATATAGGATATCTCGTTTTGATCGAAACTGACTTTACTGGGGCCCGCTGCCCGTGGAACGTGAGTAAAATATTCTTAAATTATAATAGCTTTACCCTTGCACTAATAAAATCTGGGAGAGAGATGTGATAATTATAAGATAAAATAGCTTGCCATCTACATCAACCAAGTTTATTTACATGACGGTTGCAAGTTTAACTAATTTTAAACCAATTTCTAATTAACATTTCAGTAAAATTTGAAATACACAAATCGTCAATGTTAGGTACTTTATACAATTTATTTTAATAGTACCTATTCTACTACGAAAGGATACAAAATTGTTACCGTTAAGATATCTGTATTGTTTATAAATAAATTGTTCATAACTTTAAATTGAAGATCTGTCAGATGTCAGTCAATTTAGAAATTGTCCGTTAACACAACAGACGTCCCAGAAAGCAGCGGGCTTTGTTAACACCAAATTGTGCTGGAATGTTCTGGATACAAAATTATTCTAATTATTGTTCTTACCCACGCCCCTAGGAGGACGCGTTGGCACTTGGGGAGTTCTCTTATGGAATATTTCGAGGACGTTGAAAACTATTTTTTATTTTAACCCTTTAACCGCCGCTGTTGGATATTTTTTCTGTTGCATTTTAAGCTCGGCGGTTAATAGGTTAACATATTGTATTTGGAATTCATTCTGCACACAGATATACAGTGTTAAAACAATCGCTGGGCATCTAAACTTCACGTGAAACACTTATTATAGTAGTGTAATATAACTTACATGTTATAATAAATGTTTGCTTTAACAATGATCAATATGTATTACTAGATTATATACAAACACTTTGTCACCATTTAATACGATTATTCATAGGCACTGAATTTTAGAGGTACATTACAGTTACATCCATATTACAGCGATATAAAACAAAAAAGCTTGTCGCATTTCAGGTTATATGTACGCAAAATCCCACTCTATATCTGTGTTGCAGACAAAATAAGAAGGCAAAGTGGGTTATTTAATAAGTTTACAAACGGTAAAATACAGGAAAAACTTTACGTTTCATATTTTAAAATAACCTTTTTTTTAATAGACTGAATAATGAACTGAACTTCAAATATATATATTTTTATTAATTCTTTATTGACTAGTTTAAATCTTCCGCCGAATCGTAGGGTTGATTAATCGGAGAAGACTCAGGCTAGAAATTCAGTAGACAAGATTTCAACTAAGTATTATTAAGATTACAATAGTTTACCAATTATAATATTAGACATAATTGCCTTCTTAATTCCTCCATCTTCCAAATACTTGTAATATCGGACGACAAACATTCGGCGAGTCCTGTCGGGCGGCGCACGAGCCGCGGGTGACGGCTGATACAAAATAACAAAACGCAGCTACATCGAAAAGCTATACTAACAAATAACTAAATAACCATCTTGTAAACAAATCGCACATTGAAAACAAAACAGCATTTTACTAAACAACCAATTTCATCTGTCTTAAGATTATAAAATTATTCTTATGTTCCTATCGTGGCAATAAGTTTAGAACATGAAATATTATACAGTTTTATATAATTATCATTTGAAACTTTTCAAATTTCTAGCAATAATGACATAAATTAAACTAGAAATCGTAGTAAAAACAAGTCAAAATAATATTGTATAATGCCATCTTTATTTTCATTGTGCGATATCATTACTCGTATTTATAAAACTTTATGTAGTCGCTATAATTTTATATATGAATATATATTTATATATATAATTTTACTTCATAGTGAAACGATTGATGTGTATAAATGATATAGTGACGTGGCGCCTGCGACGATCCGTCGCGTACCAAAGGCCTACCTAGCGAGCGAATGCGGGCAGTTACTAAAGCACCCATACTTGTACCCAATTTCATCATCATTAGCTCTTTACACGTCCCCACCGAGGGGCACGAGCCTATCCGTACGCGGTGTATACCTTAGTCGTCCACGCGGGCCAGTGCTCATTCACGCTCAACTTTTGAATTTCTACGCAGGCGTGCTCACGATGTTTTCCTTCATCGTAAGAGCGTCGGAAAAACGTACACATAATTTTCTAAAATTCGCAGACACTAGTACGTGGCGGGATTTGAACCTGCACCCTCCCACCCACCTAGAAAGGCAATGTGCCACCGACGCTCTTCAACTCATTTTATTTACAAAGTATTATTAATAATAATACAAATTTATTAATAGTGGCTGGTCACTTGATTATTATATGACATGAATGAACAAGTGTTAACAGGTATATACCTGTAATGTCACCTTTTGAGTGCCTACTGTGTGCTATATTGTGAATTCAATCATTTAATTTTTGCATTTAACTCTTGGCAAAAACTAACTAAAATAAATGTTAAATGATATCCTTTCCATTAGCACTATCGGATAAGTGAGGGTTCTTTAATAACGCCCGTTGTCTTCATTCGCCATAACGCACACCAAATACAATACTATTACTCTTTATACATTGAATAATTTCGATATAAAACTTTATATTCGGAAATCCGTGCGATCCCCATCCAGTATGGGCGACCATTTCAAAATTAAATATTAATTTTTGAAAAATCACACCGGTGGCCACACGACAACTTCCCTATGTTACTAATACTGTTACGCATATATATAGTATATCTATACATCATAACTTATTTGGAAATCCCTACTAATTAAAACTTTAGTAGCCCAGCATTTTGACTGTTGCTTTCCATTTGTAAATTAATGCAAAAATTGTGATAACATATTTCACGATTACGAGGTAATTATTCCATAACCTGATTAGAAACATGTATGGACAAGTGTTACTTATTAAATAATATTAACTTAATAAATAATAAGTCCTAGTTGTAATAAATAAAGCATTAAAAATTAATAAAATTAACAATCTAATCGTTTGAACACATCCTAGCTAAATATTGCTACATTCGTTAACTACACATTATAGAAACGCTATATCATAGAAACCATATTTACAATATATTCGCTACCAATAAAGATTCCACAAAATTAAAATCGGTTAGCTATACAATTTCATTTTTAATTAACTATTGAATGATATACCAGCGGTATACTATCGGAAGGACATTTCATATAATTCAACCGATACCGGGAAGGTACATTATTAAAGGAAGCAAATATCTACAAAATATCATAATAATTACTTGTATTATTATCCGATAATATACGGCTGTGGAACTGAAAACAAGTGATTCCACGTAACATGATACTTAAGCTGTTTATCATATATATACTAATAATGCAGTCCAATTCATAATTACTATTTAGGAAACCGATCATGTAACATAATTTCAAGTTCAAACTTGTCACAGATACAAATATCGCGTGACTATCAAGTATCATGATACGTGGAATACGCTACACGCCCTTGATTATTTGTATACGTTTTAACAAAAATATACCTAGCTACGTCTCAGTTGTTGCATCTCGCTATAAAGTAGTTTAATAAAATAGAAGATTACAAAACAATGCCGTTAACACTGTACACGACTAGTACCTGTGGCGAGCGACCGCCGCGTCACCGACCATGTCATGACATCATACATTGCAGTGACATGACGTCATCAAATACGAAAACAATAATAATATACGCCACACATGTTTATTGTGAAATTTTCACTAAGCACAAACATGCTTGTTTCTTTGAAATTGGTTTCAAATAATATTGATATTTGTATTATTTATACAATATTAATTTGTAAATATTTATATATTTACAGAGAAAAATTAGGTTCTAGTCCCTTTCACGAACACATTTTAAAAACAATTTGATTCAATATGTAGTTCCCCTCAATATATGGCAATGTTTTCCTGATGAAGTTAATAAACTTCATCCAAGTATAATTTGTTTCGAGAATTAACCAAGACCAAACATCTCTCTGCAATCTAGATAACGTAATGAATATCCGCGACGCGTCGGTTCCGATGCCAAATCCGTTCCCACCGCCCGCGGCGGCTCCCAAGTAATCGATCAAAAATAACAACAAGCGATAAAGCGTATTGCGACTATTAGTAACCGTATTATTACTTTGTTGTGATTGTACGTTAACATTAACCATTCATTGATACAAACATTAATTCATAAACCGACATAATGAGAGGCACACATCTACGTAAAGCTATATGTACAAACCTCGACGAGGCACTTGCTCTTATGGCAGTCACGGTTACCGGTATCGAGTGACGCGCACCTGCGACCGGGAAATACTAGTTACTCGTACCGGGTAAGAAAATACGATAACATGTCGATCTGATTACCATCCAGACATTACTCTAATGGGCTCTCACAGTCTGCCAGTAAATATACAAGTTTTATAATACTGTTCACTATTTGTAATTTCATAATGCGTCACTAATTTAACTCGACTGTGAAATAAGTCACTCGTATATTAGTTATGTAACTAATATTTGGCATAAGAGTATGACAACGTTAGGCTTGCGTCATGTGTTTTCTATAGATGAAACGTTTGAGCAGAGTAAATTATAACTTATGATTAAATACAGAGGCAAAAGGTCAAAGATAGATATGTCAAAGTATCAAAGTCAAAACGGAAAACTAACTGGAGAGTATTAACAATATATGAAAGCTCATCTAAATATCCACATACACTATCGCAGTATATAATTACATGTTATATATAGCGGAATACATGTTAAGTACATAAACACTACCGCATCAGAGCACTTTTGTTATTTATATCGATATACCAAGCGTTCGCTACAACTGTATATTTATAACACGATTAGTGAAAAACCTTTATTGTATCAACAACACTTATTATTCGAACATGACAACGTTTTGTGTTAGCCAATCGAGCGAACGAGTCTTGGAAATTTGTACTAGCTATTACTATAACATCGTAAAATCAAACCTCGACGAGGTTAACACTTAAAATGTTGCCATGTTAAAATGTTTACGTTCACCCACTCAAGTTTAGGTAGATATCACTTAACACACTGGATAGTTAACCATGATTTAAAACAACACCTGCCTTAAATATTACGGGACCCAAGGCGTTGTCGGTCCCCCATTGTTCGGGCGGTATTTATAGTTAGTTCAGGGAGATGACGGCGAAGTAACCACCGTTGTTTGGTAGTTTCTGCTAGCCGAGGTGATTACGACGGGTCCCATAGATGAGAAGGGTTCCCTAGACGTAGTCGGATCCCTGGAAGTCAGCGTAATTCCCGACACTAGCCAGAGATCAAGGATACAAAGACCTCAATGTCACCTCAGTGGGCGCTTCTGGATAATGTACATATTTATAGCAGATCCCCTAGGTGTGACCGGTTCCCTGGATGCGACCGAATCGCCTTGATGTGGGCGGTCCCCTGAATGTAGAAGTCCACGCACTAGCCAGGGTTTACGAATATCACGGCAATGTCACCTCAGGTCTCGATGAGTCGACGTCTGTATCATGTTTGACCAGTCTCGTGGGTATGTCCGGTTCCCGGCCGGCGTGGTTCCCCCGGCGGGTGCCCTAGTTGAGTGCGTGGTGTCAGGAGGCGGCGGCGGCGCGG
>PQWD01006494.1:0-186871 GCA_019425675.1 Leucinodes orbonalis | reverse complement strand
TGTGCCGACGGATACGTACTATATTTTCGAAAATCGAAAATACATTACGGTGATTGAACCACAGCCCTCCGGTGGAAGGCTATAGTCCACACCACGAGCCATCACGCTCTTAGCTCTAAGTGAAAATAATTTATAATTAATTGTGCAGATTACCGGCGCGCGCAAAAAACATACTAATGCACGGAGGCTGCTTACGCTCGCAGAACTACTTCTCTATGCGAGACTTCGTGGGAACCACATTCGCTATGAAAGGACAACCGCCTCACCAAGGAGAAACGGCTTGGTAAAGAAATAATTAAATTAGGTACTTTAAAACCTGCTCATAGCACTCCCTCGCAAAACGAAGCCACACTAGTATATGAAGAGGCAAATCGAAAATACATTAAATGATTGAATTTATCAACCAAGTTAAAGTTTATATATCTGAATTTTCGGAGTGTTTCAATATCCAGGTGATACCCAACCGATCTGGTGTGCCGGAGGCTGAGAAGAATTCCTGACATCTTCTCTGGCGACAAACGTACCTTATGCTGTTCCGGATCTTTGCAGAACGCGTGAGGACCAGCCGAAGACCACCACGAATATGCAGGGTCAGGTTATTTTTTAAAAAAATAAAATCCACTGACATTACAACAGCGCCATCTGCCCCAATTAAGCGTGAGCTTTATATGTACTAAACAAACTGATAAACATACTTTATGTACAATTTTTAATCAATTAATACATAAAAACGCCCTGACCATTACTAACAGACATGTCATACACAAATGGTTCTTTAATACTACGCAGACTACGCTATTAAATGCAGTATAAATACTATTGTGTTTTTTATAATCAATGCATTTTTTTTCCTTTATATTTATATGCTATCAAACATTTGGGGTTAAAAATGATACGAAATAGATTTTATTAAATACTGGTGGATATAGAAACATGGTGGTGGCATTTAGAAACTGGGCTACAGGAATGCAAACGATGCAATTGTTTGTTATACAGGATGATAGAATTTACGCAGACTTAAATTTTTATTTTTTTGTAATAGTAATATGTATAGTGGATGTTTAAGTAATTATTTCTTTTTCGGTAATAATATATCGGATTTCTCAGTAATTTATGGATTTTATGTATTCCGTATATGCACGATCTTAAAAGCTCACTTTATAAAATCAACAAATGTTTTCACGTTAACTGAATGATGCGAAACAGATCTACCTATCTATTATAGAAAATACTCATACAACATTTAAACCACCTACGTTTTCTATTTCTTAATTCTCTAAACAGGCAAATCCGCGGAGCTTAGTTGATACTATTAATGATTTCTCAGATTAAGTACTTACTTTGTGGTTTGAGTAGTATGAGATTAAAATTCACAAATAACTTGTTTTATAAGTGTAAAAGTTATATTATTACTCTCGTATAAATGCTTAACGTACTTTTATTTCTGTCAAAACTGCCCTGCGTCCGTCACCCAAGACGGCATTTAAACATAAACTTAGTAACACAATTAATGTTTCACAAGCAATTGCAGTGCAAACTTTGCAAGGAGAAAAGGTGTAGTTTAATTTCGAAAAGAAAAAACCAATAAAAATTGGGCTAGATTTATTGTATTTATCGATATAATAATAACATCGAAAGGATCGTGTACTTAGATTTAGGTTATTACAAAATGTTTTTAGGGGGTTTGAATAGTGACGTAGGTATTGAATGATTTGTTGTTTCGCTAGTTGAATATACCATCAATTAAATATTTTTAATAAAAAGTTACAACCCAACACAAAATAAAAATAAGCTTTGTATTCTAAAGAGGCCAAAACCCCCTGTTAAAGTTACAGAAAATGATGAAACAGCCTTAAATTTCCATAATTGAGGTAGTTTTTATTGTTTCATATTTAATGAAGGTAACTTACATGCGTAATAAAATAAGTACCTACCTAAAATATTCAATTATTTAATTAAGATAACTATTTAAAGTAAGTTTAAAATGTATTAAAAAAATAGGTGTAGCCAAAGTGAATAGATTTTACAATAACTAAAAAAATACAATTATGCAAAACAATATCACAATTTATCCATGCGAAATCAATCGAAAATTTAGTTGAATCGTAAACTAGCATGCTACATATAACTATGACTATGTAATATACAGATGCAACTATAACGTGGGCACTTTGCAAATACTATGAAATTGTACATTAACCTTAAAAAAGGAAGGACAAATCTATTTTTAAGTAAAGCTTCTGTACATTATATACTCTTATTGCAAAAATCCAAAACCAAAAATATACTACTTAATTGAAAACAAAAATAATGCACAAACTAAACTCACGAGTACTTACTCGTCCTCCCAGGGACAAATGTCATTCCGCTGCTTACGCTCCCCAACGTCGCTTTTATTATCATGCTTAACAATATTAGATTCAGAGACCGACGACAGTTCGTCTTCATGAGCAATTGATTTCGCCGCGTCCGACTTCGACGATACCTCGACCGAGACCCTCTGTAGGGGCGCCGAAGGCACTTTGTCTACGTTGTCCTCGTCGACTATGTCTTCGCAGACGGCGAGAGGGGCGACGGGGGTGCGAGGGGGCGCCGGCTCGGGGGGCTCCCCGGACTCGGTGCTCGGCTCCTGCGGTATATCGCTTTTACTAACGTCTTTACTTGAGGCCGGACTTTCTTTCGTCGTTGACGGTTCGCGAGAGAGCGTGCCTCGCACGGAGACGACATCTTCCTCCGAGGTTATGGAGGGGCACCCGGGTGGCACCGGCAAAGGCGTGGGGTCTTGGAAGGCGCGGGGCTCGGTGGGGGTGACGTCGGCGGACGCGAACACGGACGAGGCTCGTCGGAGACGGCGAGCGAGCGCGGCTCGTCGGGCGAGCCGGTGCCGGCCGGGGACGCCGCGGACTCCTCGTCCGGGGCCGAGCTCACGCTGATCGTGGGCGTCGGGTGCGGCGGCGCCACTATCGGCTGAAACCAAGTCACATACACGTTTTTATAGTTACAAGTAGTTAGATTTAGGTCTGATAGGCAGTTTTAGGCCTGGAATAGGATATCATGGCCTCACTAAAACAGTGGCTAAATAAGGCTTAGCGTTGTGTTTTGACAAATTTAGTGAGGTTACTGGGAAACCGTGACCTATTAACGGCTGACGACGTACCTATTCTTTACTCCTTCTTCTAGAACTTGCCAATGCAATAATATTTATTTGTCGTCTCAAATGAACCGTGTTCTCACAAGTTGCTGCTCGTCAGGTCTTACTTGAACTTGGCTTGAGATGCTACCGCGTACAGTTAGTTGTTTAAGTAAAATGGTAAAAATTTAGCTAAAATGTTTTTTGCTGCAAATAAATGAAATGATCTACCGTCATATGATCTAAGTCTGTGTTTCCGGCCACATACAACCCTGTGGCATTCAAAAAACGATTGAATAGGCTTTTCTAGGCAAGCTCGCTCCATCTTAGAGCACGTCTCTTCTACTAGGATAGTCTGTGCTCAAGAGCAAGCCCATCATAAATAAATAAAATCTAAAGGGTCCTTCGAAGTAAGACTATTCACGCATTCTGGTTTTGCGGCCTTACGTGATCCGAGATTTGATGCATCGAAAAAAAATTACGAGCTCATGATTTGTTAGTTATATAATTGTTCTAGGAATGGTAATCGAGCATTTAATATTCGGGCAAAGGGCATTTGATTGAGAAGGGAATCCTGTCTAAGATACTATAGTTGCCTCAACTTAGCTTGATACCGCTGACAGCTGTCATAAAGATTTGCTTAGTGACGGAAAGTAGAAACACGATTATCTAAAAACCGAGTAATTGATCAATTTGAATCGATAAAAAAATATTTTATTTGAAAATCAACATTACGTAATAAGCACGAATGATTGGAAATGTACTTGGTATTATACATAATATCTTATCTGTGATAATATCGATGATTTGCAACAATGACCTTGTGGTTTCGTGAAATTGAATAAAAAATATCAATGAAAATTAAACTTTAATGTTTAATAATTTACTACGTACTTTTAATTACATTTTCCATCACTATTATTTTTACATAGGTGACTAACTTTCATAATCAAAAAATGTTGCCAAAATAACAAAGTAAAATTTAATTTAATATTAAAATATTTTTGCCACAAAAAATTAACTCTGTTGCGTCGTAAAATAAAACTATTATTATTTATTACTTAATAATAATCTAAATAAATTATGAAATAATAAATTAATAGTCAAAAAGTCTTTAATTTTTGTAACGTGATGATTTGTACACGAAGAATCAACTGAATAATGGATAAACCAATTTAATTTAAAATTTCGTTATACTCCAACACTAGTATTGTAATCATGTGACATAACCTTGTGTATGCGTAATTTAACAAGCTTAAATTTTAGCATAACAAATGAATTTACTCTTTTAGTAGGTTTTTTGGTAGTTTTCTTTCAACTTTATTTTCTTATCAGTATTTAAACGTATTCTTTGATCACTATTCCACTATTTTTTTAGAAATCTCAATTTTCTTCGTGTTTTAAAATGTATGCATTGTTAGGACGCACGTTAAAAGTTATACCTGGTTATACCTAAGGTTTTGGTGACAGCTGTCAGCGGTATCAAGCTAAGTTGAGGCAACTATAAGTACCTGCGGTGGCGCGGGGGGTGGGGCAGCGACCCGTCGCACGTCCTGAGGCGGCGAGGCCAGAGGCGTCAGATGTCGCGGCTCGACGGCCGACAACCGACGCAGAGGGGGCGGAGCCCCGCGGAGTCCACCGTCCAACGTGCTCTGTTGCGGCAGCCGACGTGTTCGCTCGGAAGCGCCCACCTAGAACATTCGAGTGTTTGACATTAGCATGCTTTAACTTTTTGAGTTACAATTGTGTGCTTGACATTAGCATGCTTTAACCTTTTAATTTACAATTGAATGATTAACATTCGCATGCTTTAACTTTTTAATCACAATTGAGTGCTTGACATTAGCATGCTTTAACTTTTTAAGTCACAGTTGAATGCTTAGCATTAGCATGATTTATCTTTTTAAGTCACAATTGAGTGCTTGAGATTAGCATGCTTTAACTGTTCAAGTCACAATTTGAGCTTCATATTAGCAGGTCACAATAGAAAAATATAGAATGTACGTACTTTCGTAGTCCGTACTAGTGGTGTAGCATATACTACACTACTGGAGCCTTAACTACCCCTATAAATGCCTGATTTTGCCCGCATGTAAAATTATGACCTTACTTCCGATTGTAATTCTAGACATTGTTATAATATCTCATAAGATTAATTGGATTGCAGATGGTAGATACCATGTGACATAAATACGTTAAGCCAGAAATTTTAGCAAAGCGCATGCGCTCACTTATGAGAGAATGGGTTACAATTTGGGTCTATATTTAGGTAATAAATACAGAAAGTAGTCATCTTCACGACTGCCGCACTGACGTCAGAGAGGAGCTGCCCGAGTCAGCCGCAGAGTCCTGACGGCGACGCGCCACCGCTCCGTACACTCCTCCGGGAAGAACTCTCCAAGGCAATACATCTGCCGTGTCGTCATCGAGAGGATCCCTGAAAATATATTACAGAAAACATGTCAAAATTGATAAACCATGATGATGTTAAATGCAGGGAGCGAGCTCATCTTTCTCAGCTCTATCTCTCTTTTCGTAGATTGAAAACACTTCTGTACATTGAACTTCAATTATCACCTACTCTACTTAGGTTTTACCTGCAATCTTTCGCAGGTCGTTGTCGTTCTATCGGAACGAGCTCTTAGCTCTCTCGCACTTAGCAATGTACATAAAATTCGTTTTTGGTATTGAATGAAGGGTACTTATCATCCGAATGGTCTTCATTGTCTACTTAATATTTGAAAGAGAAAGCAGAATAGCGATTTAACCGTCTGTACTGCCCATGGTTGTGTCTGTGGAATATACACATACAATTACACAACTTCCTAAGTTATGTAATGTGTGTAGATAATAGTTATGTCAATTAAATATCATAAATTCGACGTTACGGGTACAGACGCATGTTGTGGTTTCGCGGCGCTGACGGCGAGCAGACCGCCCGACTTACACTAGAGTATGTCAATACAGCGCGAGGTCTCACCGGAACGGTATGTCGGCGAGGTTGGATTGCGAGTGTGAGTGGGCGGACGGGTCGGGCGCGCGCGGCCTACGTTAGTGTGCGTCAGTATAAAATTATTAGGCAGTATAATGTCTGACTTTAGCCTTTCCATGGAACGAACGATTAAAGCCTGTCATTATTCTAAAAGAAGAAATTAATTTAAGAAGCCATGAAAAAACAAAAACAACTTACTCAATTAGACATCTAAATTAATTAATTTCGTTCGAGGAGTTCGAGGTTGCACTGCGAGTGTGAGTGGGCGGGCGGGCGGCGCGCCGGCCTACGCGTGTGCGTCAGTATAGCGCGCGGTCTCACCGGAACGGTATGTCGGCAAGGTTGGACTGCGAGTGTGAGTGGGCGGGCGGGTCGGGCGCGCCGGCCTACGCTAGTGTGCGTCAGTATAGCGCGCGGTCTCACCGGAACGGTATCGCCAAGGTTGGACTGCGAGTGTGAGTGGGCGGGCGGGTCGGGCGCGCGCGGCCTACGCTAGTGTGCGTCAGTATAGCGCGGTCTCACCGGAACGGTATGTCGGCAAGGTTGGACTGCGAGTGTGAGTGGGCGGGGTCGGGCGCGCGCGGCCTACGCTAGTGTGCGTCAGTATAGCGCGCGGTCTCACCGGAACGGTATGTCGCCAAGGTTGGACTGCGAGTGTGAGTGGCGGGCGGGTCGGGCGCGCGCGGCCTACGCTAGTGTGCGTCAGTATAGCGCGCGGTCTCACCGGAACGGTATGTCGGCAAGGTTGGACTGCGAGTGTGAGGGGCGGGCGGGTCGGCGCGCGCGGCCTACGCTAGTGTGCGTCAGTATAGCGCGCGTCTCACCGGAACGGTATGTCGCCAAGGTTGGACTGCGAGTGTGAGTGGGCGGGCGGGGTCGCGCGCGGCTACGCTAGTGTGCGTCAGTATAGCGCGCGGTCTCACCGGAACGGTATGTCGCAAGGTTGGACTGCGAGTTGAGTGGGCGGGCGGGTCGGGCGCGCGCGGCCTACGCTAGTGTGCGTCAGTATAGCGCGCGGTCTCACCGGAACGGTATGTCGGCAAGGTTGGACTGCGAGTGTGAGTGGGCGGGCGGGTCGGGCGCGCGCGGTGGCTGCGCGGCGCTGACGGCGAGCTCGTGCGCGGAGCCCGACAGAGAGCGGTCGGAGCCGCGCCGTCGCGACAGAGCCGCACCACCACCGCTGGAAGTTCCCGGCTTCTTCTTCACTTGCCCGCGAAGTTGAAGAATCTGGGATTGAGATATTTTAAATAAAGTAAACAAACACTTAAAAAGTCAACAAATCTGCGGAATGCCTTCTGGAAAAGTGCACCCACCTGGTTTGCTAGGTGTCATTTAAAATTTTCATTAACATAGCACCTTCACCACATCTACATGTCCTGTCATTTGATTGTATACCCGGCATTTGATTTACGAAACTTAGTAAGCTGGTAAGTTATTTTTGACATATTGATCAAGGCTTTTTGATGACAATATAGTGGGCTAGAAAAATTTTAACAAATCCAGATTTTTCTATATCAAAGTTAGCAACTTACTGCTCATCGAATTCATATGACTTATACTACATTTACTTACTTGGCTTTCTTTTGATGCACATTGCGACCCTCAGCGAGTAGCCGCTGGAAGTGGTCGGAGCGTATAAAACGCGGGTAGCAGTCCTTCTTGAGCAGCAGACCGTAGACGTGGTCAGCGGCGTGGTCGAGGGCATACCGAGACCCCGACCGAAGGCTTTCGTTCACTCGTTCTGCGGTCGCACCGTCGATGTTAATCTCGCACGGGGCACCCGGCTTCAAGAACTCTCTAGAATTTATAAAGAAGGAGTGAACGAAAGTACGAGGCGCTGTATGATTTTTTTGGCTGTTCAATTCACTGCATAGTAGTTGGGGTGGATATTAGTTCGGGGGTTTGTGGTCGCCGTCATTGTTGAGCTCGCACGGCGTACTTTAGAAATAATGAGGAGAATCATTTTAATTTCAGGCCGATACAGCAGAAGACTGCTGCTACGAGATTAGGGTTTCTAATAAAGGGCTCTTAGTGGGCGACTACACTCCCAATGAAATCCCATTCGTCACCTGGGGTGCTATATTGGATATTTAAAAAAAAATCTTTCTCGTTTCCAGAGGGGATAAAGCTAGGGGTGAAGGACGGGATCGACTGCTCGACGCGTCTGGCATCGAAAGTTCTGTTATAAATGCAAAATGATTGAACGAATGAAAGCAATACCCAACAGCTTCTTTTGTATAAAGCTCATATCTGTCCGATTGGAGTACCACTTAATCTCTGAGCAGGTACTCTAAATAACTAAAGTCTTCTAAGGACAAAGCCACTTACTCGTAAATGTCATCTAATTTCTTTGGTATCTGCTTCGTGCTACTGCGTCGCAGATCCATTACTGCCAGCCAAAATCGAATGTTCTCGTGGGAGTACTCCTTGCGAAGGAAGCTGGTGAACTCCTGGAGCCCAGTGGGGTCTGACACCAACTCTTCGATGGAGAGCGCCCATCGCTGCACTCGCTTTTCGCTTGGCACCTCCACTCTGCATCATTTTTTTATTAATTAGTTTTTACTATTGCTAATAAACTGTTTTTGTTATAACTGCGTATGTAACAATCTCCACCATTCGGGATTTCACCCAACCTCACTGGCTCGGTACATTCCACCGATCAATGGATGAAGCTCTGGCTATTCGCTAACGCGCACTAAAGCAGAAAATGTACTGGAATCTATAGCCTCTTTGCAGTTTAGTACACATTCATAAATACCTACCAGATAATTACATTTGTGATATTCAAAACCAAGCTGAGAAAGAAAATTGTCAGAAAGTTTTAAACATTTGTGTTAGCGACAAATGATTAATTGGTGTAACAAACGGTTTTAGAATTCTCTAAACCAAACATTAAATTATCATGCTATTTTGTATAGTTACTACAACTCAGCATCAAAAGTAGCATCCACTTGTCGATTGAGAGACGTCCAGTAAGCTCTAGCTTTCCTGGAAGCCAAGAGAGGACATGGCATGGTCCGCTCCAGGCGACCAGTAAAGACCGAACTATCAGACCCAAAGTGACAAATTAGTATAATAAACAACTCTTTTCAGCTACTGTGGATACTGACAACAGTGATTATAATATATAAATATAATATAAAAACTCACAAAGGGTTGTTAATTTGCCAAAAGAGGGTATCATCGCTGACCCAGGGGTTGGAGGGCTGCGGTGGGGTGAGCAGGATCGTAGGGAGCGAAGGTCTCCGAGTAGGCTCTAGGCCTGTAGGGCAATTGAAGTCTTTCCACTCGCGTACGGTCCAGGCTCGCCTTTAGGTGTCAATCTACAATAAGGGAACACGTCATATAGCTGTGGCATGTGAAGTAACTGTATCTATAGAAATGGGAATTTTAATGTATTAAAGTAGTAATAATGTATTATTTTTCATAAGTTTTTATAAATTTTAGTGTGATATCTATACGTCTACATTTTTAAAAGGAAGTGTTAACAAATCTATTTCATTGCATACTTCTACGAGTATCCACCCAAAAATCTGCATTGAGCCGGCGTCTTGGGTTACGGCCCAATCTCCTCATTACTATGCTATGTGGGGAGGCCTGTTCTTTGTAACGGGAGGTTAGGTATCTACATACTTGATCTTTTTAAAAAAAATAATAATGCTGATTTGTAAGTAGCTGTAGCTGAGTTTAGCTCTTGTGGACAAAAAATAGCTTACCTCCCTGGTGAGCTGTTCTATGGTAGTTTTGGGCGTGGATGTCGCACACGAACGGGTACAGGGCAGGGCTCGAGCGCGCTTGGCACGCCGGGCGGCGGGTCTCGCGACGCGCCAATACGCCCTTTCCTGACTGTCACTCACTATCTTTCCCTTTCTTACGCTCTTTTGCTAAACGCACCTGTAGGTCGGTGTAATAATTAATTATTAACTCATTCAAAGATTGATCTTTCGAAAAAAGGCCGATGACTTCGACCCCACGCATGCGTTGCCAAAGGACCGGGCCACTATTTGGCCCATGAAGCTTATGAATTTAGAAACTATAATTCATATACACCGACTTTGATACCGATTAATAAATCAATAGATATTCGTTAAATGCAATTTTAAAAACTACGTATAAAATTCTTATATACTTTTGTATAAATGCATATATATTTATTATACATTTACATAGAGCGTCGGTGGCTCAGTGGTGTGGACTGTCGCCTTCCTACCGGGAGGGCTGTGGTTCAAATCCCGACACGTACCAATGTATTTTCGAATTTCGAAAATATATGTACGTTATCCGACGCTCATACGATGAAGGAAAACATCGTGAGGAAACCTTCATGCACGCCTGCGAAGAGATTCGAAGGTTGTGTGTGAAGTCGTCAATCCGCACTGGGCCGCGTGGACGACTAAGGCCTAATCACCCTATACGGGTAGGCTCGTGCCCTCGGTGGGACGTTTAGAGCTGATGATGATGAACACTACATCATTCAGGTCAATATGAACAGCAGATATTGTACATATACTAATGTCGTTCAGTTGAAGCAGCGTTTGTCGACAAAAAGTTGTTTCAAACACAACACTATTCGCACAATCGATCAGTCGACATTTCGTTCATCGTACATATGTCTGTCGAACAAAAATGACGGACCCTATACATACAGTTCTGAGATTCAAGCCTTGATGTAACAGCTAACTCCTTAACTATGTAACTACCCTGCCAGGTAAACGTGGTAAATATGGTTAAACCTTTCAATATTGTGAAGCCCATAATCACGGTTTGACAAAGAAAGTTAAAATTACTCCCTTGATGATGGGATTCGTTGGGAACTTCTTGAAATGTATTAAGATTACTGACCTGCTCCTCAGCCTGCATAGTGATGAAGTCCCATTTAGCAGCCAGGTTTTTCTTAAGGTTGGTCAGTGCTGTTCGTACTCTTCCAGACCATGCCGCTGCTTGTTGCGCAGTGTGCGTTTCACCAAATAAATTGCATACTCCACATTATCAGGACCCAGCGTTGTGCACTCGATCCGCTCCCGGCCACTCGGGGGCCTGCCACGGCCAATAGTAACTGGGGGGCGAGAATTGTATGTAAGAATCATATTTGTAGAACGAAATATGATTGCTAACAGTGAGATGGTGATGACAATATAATCAAGTCTATCAGGTACATAAGTAATCCACCATTCATTTACTAAGTCATCTAGGTAGGTATCACCGCAGTGCCAGATACCGTCCCGTAAAATAGGAGTGTTTTACACTTCTGTGTATCGGGATGAGGGCACTGTAGCTAGTAGAATAACCGGGTATACAAGACCTAACATCTGTCATCTTGGTTGACGGGCTCAGAGCAGTGTTGACGGAAAATAATGACTACTTGCTGTTATTAATTTCTTTCAACACTGCATCTGTCATGGTCAGGAGTATCACTTACCATCAGGTGAGCGCACTAACCGTCCCGTTCACTTATAACATTAAAAAATGCACACAGCGCCATATAGTCCCAATTTGAGCAAACCTTGTTTTACGGGTAACACTTAAACAAGGGATACACATTACCTATGTACTTACATAGGCTTTTGTATACATGTAAGTAACCGTTTTCTCAATCATTACACATTAAAAATCTACACACGCACTGTCAACAGTCAAGCATCAGTATTGCTTTCAGTGTGATATGTCTGATAGAGTCATCTTTGAGTATGAATCAGCAGGCGCTCACAAAAAAGGTGAAGCCACATATTGCTTCGTTTATTATGTGCCGTCGAGTGAAAACGGTTGCCGGAGGCCTAAACTACCGTTTCCTCCTTCCCGTTTGCCTTTCCTCCTTTCTTCTAAAATGCCGGCGACGCTAATTTTTCTTCTTTGGAGTTAGGAGTGTCCATGAGTGTTTGATATCACTCACCATCAAGTGAACTATCTTCACATATAAAAAAAAAGTCTTGGATAGTTGTAACTCTTGTAAGACATACAGTTAGTAATAATCATTTCGAATGCATCGATTTTAGATCTTTTAATTCTAACTTTTTCTGATTCTTTTAGTAATAAATACTTATCAACATCCACTCCATGACAAAATGGGTCCTCCACACATGTGAGCCGATGTTTCATATTTTTAGCAATAATTGAAACCACTAACATTCGGGAGCCAGTTTTAGCCCTGTAAAAAAAGATCGCTCTAATATAAAAGACGGTGCAACAAGTGTGAGGTGCCATATACAATCTTCACTACAAGAAATCTGATTAATTTATAAGTTTAGATGTCACTAAATTTTGAGTACAGGAATGGTGCAAAGAAATTAAAAGACGAGAAGAATAAAATGCTGATACCATAATAATCGACCTTGATTTACCTGAGCCAGACCACATCATCTGCTTTTCATATATATCTTGACCACCTTTTTGAACTGTCGTATCACGATCACCTTAGGATAGGATAAAACGATATTTACCCTTTACTTATTTTATCAAAAGTAGGAAAAACTTACTTGGAATCTATATAGAGAAGAATCATCTTTCAACACAAGGTTTTTCAAATCGTTGACGGGAAAGAAGTAGCCGTATTGGCAGAGTTGATTGGCTAAGTTTATTGCTTCAACTGAAAATTAAGAAAAAATAACTCACATTAGTATGTGTTAGTTAAACTGGTGTAATTTCCTGGTATTTGATGATGATTTTATACACAATATGAATGTTTAAAACCAATTTAGGTAAGTGCAATTTAAAAATTAATTAAATTAAAGAAGCAGTTATTCCTCGCAAGAAAATAACATAAAATTCATTCAAAATTATAAAAATATAACAAAGAATTAAAGAAGAAACACTTGTGTGTTCATATAAATAGTTAAATTTACGAGTGATACAAGGTGAGATTAGTATAATGTACCAATAACATCTATTAACATCAATATTTGAACACAAACATTGAAGGCAATAAAATATCAGCTAGACACCAAAAGCATAGTTAAAGATTATCCAATTGGTAGAACGTAACATTGTTTACTTGTTACGTAGTCACAAAATTTTGAAGGTATCTTTTGCTCATGGTTTTACCATTTTGAAAAGCTTGGAATTTGGAAAATTTAGTAATGCGTCACCTTTCTGGTGCGAGCAGACGATGATAACTTTTTCGAATACTACTTTTAGTTTCATCTCACTAATTAAGATTAAGGGCAATTCAAGTAGCCCGATATTAGTCCCATCATAATAATTTGTTAACAGAGCTATACCTTCCGACTCGAAAAGAAGAAGAAATTCTACACAAATATTGAATAATAAGTAAATCGAAACTAAAAAAAATCGACACATTGACATAAAACAATGCTCTTACTCTTAAAGAATTGACTTGATTAACATGAAATTATTGTTCTAAAATAATCAAGTATTGCTAATTTATAGTAACCGGTATTTAATTTCAGATTACAAACGAATAAAAAAGTTATAGAAAGTAATACAAATGTATAATAATGATCACACACACTTTATGCAGAATCTATAGAAACTTTAATTTACAAATGTTGCAATGTTTTCTTTTTCATTTTCCCTTTTTTGTTTTATTTAATTTATAACCTATATACAGTACCTTTTCGGTAAATTAATTCAATATTAATACAAGATTACTAACTCTAAATCCGCGGAATTCCTTGCGAAGCGGATTTTTTTTTGTGTATCTATTAACGTATCGTATGCCAATCGTGAGCTCCATGAGCAAAATTATACCTGTGCGTCGCGTACATACAGTTGGACATGTCGACAAACATGCTTATATATAACGCGTTCACGTACAAGTGAGTGTCTGCGGATAGAATCTGTCGCTATGGCTAGAGTCTATTGGGGTTCTGCGTCGGTAGCCGCTCCAAGTGCCACCACCGCCTATATAACACTCACCGTTGCTTGTTTCATCGAGATTAAACCGTTCCATTAGCCATTCGACAAGATCGTACCCTGTAACAAGGAAATATACACTTATTTTTATAACATAGGGAGGCAAACTATCTATATTAAGAGCGTCGGTGGCTCAATAAGAGCGTCGGTGGTTCAATGGTTGTGGACTGTCGCCTTCCTACCGGGAGGGCTGAGGTTCAAATCCCGACACGTACCAATGTGTTTTCGAATTTTCGAAAATATATGAACGTTATCCGACGCTCTTACGGTGAAGGAAAACATCGTGAGGAAACCTTCATGCACGCCTGCGAAGAGATTCGAAGGTTGTGTGTGAAGTCGTCCAATCCGCACTGGGCCCGGACCTGGACGACTAAGGCCTAGTCACCCTATACGGGTAGGCTCGAGCCCCTCGGTGGGGACGTTTAAGGAGCTGATGATGATGAGGGATGCAAACAAGCATGCGGTTCACCTGATGGAAAGTGTTACCGCCGCCCATGGACATTTGCAACGCTGAGGTCACAGGGATGCGAGGCCCTTATATAAGAATAAAATACTTATTATTCATTCTTATTATCAGTCGTTACATTACATTAATATCACTACATAGTATAAAAGTCACTTTCTCTGTTACTGCATACTTCGATATATATACTTCGATGGGGTTTTTAATAGATAAGAGTGATTGTGATGAGGAAGGTTTAGATGTATAATAACATCCATTAAACAGTGGACAAATACTGTTATTTTTGAGGTTACTTATGTGATGTCGTAAATAATTGCGGCGGGAGCGTGCCTATTATCAGCATTGCACCAGTGCGAAGCCGGGGCTATTTAGTCTATAATCGTCACGATAACTCAGCATATCCATGGGTAGATTCCGTAATAAATCACGCGGTCCAAATAGGGTTTGGTGGATGTTCACGACTACTTTTTTAAGATAGTACCCGGGAACGACGGCTTAACGTGCCTTCCGAAAACAGAATCATCATTCATTTGGACTATCAGGTGATACAGCCTGCCATTTCCTCATCTAACTGAAAAAACGCTATAATTCTCACTTCGCAGCCTCCTCGGGGGATTCGAACCCACGACCTCCGGAAGCTTCCGTCTATTCGGACAGCAAATAAATAGGACAGTGGGAACAGCCACGGGATCTGAAAAAAAAAATACTTTCGGCGACTGGGACCACTCATAATGATAAGTGAAATTAAAAAATATTGGCTACAGTCAAAAGAATTTATTAGATGTCATAATTGAAGAAAAATCAATTATGACATCTAAAAATTTAAAGGCATTATTTATTGTAACAACAATTTTTAAACCAATTATAAAGAAATTCTTAGTGGTCCCAGTCGCCGGCAGAAAAATATTGATATTTCTGGGGCCGCGGTCCTAGTTATGTGCGGTCTGAGTAAACTAAAGCCTCGACCTCCGGATCTAAGATTCAACGCTTAGTGCACTAGCTCATGGAGGCAGTAAATAGCCGTATAAAGACAACAGTGGTGGTACGTGTTGTGTACTTTGTATACGTGTGGGTGTGGAGTTCCTGAGTGAAGACTAATAGTGGAGGTTGGAAGAGTACGGCGGAGGTTAGCACAAAAATGGTGAGACCGATTATCAGCACTGCAGATACGGAAGGAGATAACAATAATCAATCTTGCGTTACATATTTAAGAATAAATATTACAGTGCTTCAGCAAGTTGAAGTGGCCGTGGGCTGGTCACGTATGTCGCAGAACCGATGGCCATTGGAGCAGACGAGTTCTGGAGTGGAGACCGCGTCTTGGCAAGCGTAGCGTAGGACGCCCTCCGGCCCGATGGACCGACGACTTGCGAAAGGTCGCTGGTGGAAGCTGGATGAGAAAAGCTGATGACCGGGATGTCTGGCGCAAAATGGGGGAGACTTATGTCCAGCAGTGGACTGCAATAGGTTGAAGAGAGATTACAGTGCTGATTAGAATGGTATGTAAATATTTTTTAGGAATTCAACTGTATACTCGTCGTTCGTATTAGACGTACAATTTCAGAAATCAGCTTCTACGGGTACACTAGGTTTGGTTCGATAGCCGTTTTCTTAGAAAATTTGTCTGCATAAAATTTGTCCCTTTGAGGTGGTTGGGTGTTTTCACTGTTACCTAAATACGTATGTTAAAAAAAGTTACTAACTATATTAACAAGTTCTCCTACGTCACGCTTAGTTTGGAACTAGATCGAGCTTTGTTGAAAACTTTGTAACTATTGTGATTACCCATAAAAACCCCATTTTCTAGATAAGATGTTCCATAAACTCTATCGCCAGTTTTAGTCAAAAGTAGAGTATCCTAAATCACTCTAAATGTATAGTATTGTAAATCTCGATTTGCATATAATTGAATCGTGAAATTTCGTTTCCAACGTAAATACAGGATCGATCGCACTTTTGTATGCAAATTTTAGATAACGGTATACATTGAGCCATAGCTATTATCCCGATTGAGATTGGGCGACGTAAAGGTCTCGGCCTAAAGCTTTTAAAAATCAAGTTTTTTTTTATGTAATGTAAGCTACATAGTAAAGTACCTATCCACTCAAGTCTTAAACAAGATTAGATACAGCTAGACTCCCTTTTATGGGAATAAAAGTTTTTATTTTATAATTTTTATTAGTCTACACGACTCTAGGAAATTCAAAGGATACAGACCAAATCAAAGGATTATAAGGTTTAAAATTTCGTTATATTTAGTTTATGGGTAGATTAAGTATATATTTAGTAAAATAGTTGGACTATGTATGTAATAACAACTGTGTGTATAAATTTCAAGCAACTATTTAAACATTCAACTATGCGAACTAACGCACGTACAGTTCTTAAAGTAAGAATACTATATAAACCAATGAAATGTATTACCGTATTGTTTTCGTGAAAATTGTTATTATGTTATGCAGTTCTGGCACCGTTTCAACGCTCAGTTATTTGAGAAATATTTAATCTACGGTTGAGAATTTGCACTGAAAATAATATACAGACGCAGAATCCAAAATGCTATATACGAATAAAGTAATAAAATATACTTTGAATCTCCAAAAAACATTTTATAAAAGAAGAATATAACAATATTACAGAACTAATTCACCATCGTAACGTCAATCGTGCGGTGACCGCTGATTAAAATACCTACAATCGTCACCACCTCTACTCTTCCGAGTTTGCCGTAAAAGGCGGCTTATGAACAAGATTTCAGCAGAGACCGGGTAGCAGCGTCTATCACCAACTTGCATGCCAAGAGTGCATATCATAGAAAAACACTCACACCAGTAAGGCAGAGAGCCATCTGGGATGGAAACTTTAAAGGCCATTTGCGGCCAACAGTGATGGTCCATAGAATTATTAAAACAAGGTTCAGTTTTACTGGTAGGTATTTTGACGAATTCGTGTGTGCGTAGTGCAAAGTAATAGTTCTAACAATTTGCATGAAGGAGTTAGTAGCAAGGAGAGGGCGAAACCGGCAACATCGGTTTTGTAGGAAAATGATGACGATAACATTTCTATTTCTCTTATGATAAAAAAAACTTTACCAGTAGACCCAAAGTCCAGAGATGAGCTTTCACGGGCTGGTAAAGATATTTAATCAACCACAGGTTCGTGATAATATGGTTAAGTCTTAATAAACAATATTTTTCATCTAAGGGTTAAATATATATTTAATGTGATGTAGTGGTTGCCGCAAATCGCAATATGACTTTTGTTAACTGAATACAAATATGATTGTAATTAGTATTGTACTCTTATCATATTGTTATATTTTAGCATAGTGTTTATTGAAACTAAAATATTTTAACTGAAATATTTATTTCTTCCATGAAATAAATAAATATTTACTACGAGTAATCCGGTGAAAAACTCGTTTATTTTAATCGTTTTCTTTGTAGTATTAATTTTTTGGCAAAGTTTTCTTAAATGTGTCGAGTTGATTCAAAAATAGAGACATTGAAGCTATGGCGTAGGGCGTAAAAAATATATATTTTTCTTCTGCTAAAATAGATACTTGCAATATATGTCATTTAGCAGGTATGGTGAACCTTACGAGTATTTACTAGTATATTAAGGGTTCATTAGAACATTATTTACTGGATTATTTTACTAGATTGAGAATATTATATTTATAGTACCTGCAATGTTTAACAATATGTTTTCTTTTTCAGATGAACTTTTTGCTGTTGGCCGCAGATGGCCTTTACTGTTTTACCCAACAAGAAAGGATATGGTATAAATTTAATTACGTAACGTCCCATTAATGGTGACGGAACCAACCAAAATAATATAGGACTTGTAGGGTTAGAAAATTAACATATAAATTGTAACATCTACAAGTTGTATCGGTAATCAGCACCTTTAGTTCACGTGATTAACAGCTTGGTCGTGACTTTTTACACGTGTATTCAAGAAATTAAATGTTTAGGGTGGTGGCAACCTACTATTTTTAAAAATCACGAAAGCCTTTGTTTTACTGCAGGAAATAATAAAATAAGTATTAATCGAAACTTAGGAGACTTTTCTAAAAAATAAATTCTCATGAGATTTTCTTAAGAAAAAGATTATTCTAATAGGTATAATGTACGTTGAATTTGTAGTAAGAGAACGGTTTTTTGTCTAAGCCCCACAATACAAAACAAAAACTATACAGTACTAGTACGCGAGTAAAATCATTGTACACACACAATCACATAAAAATGAAAGAACGCCATGCCATAAGTCAACCCAGTTTGCGATGCTTTCTGTAACGAGTCTACATTATAATTTATGGGCAAAACTTTACAACTGGCGTGCATTTTTCCTCAACTCAACCCGTTAATTTTCCATGTTCGTAATAGGTTCCGTTGGAAAATGGCTGCTGAAATACGTTATAAGTTGGGTACTTTTGACCGAGACCAGTGAACGTTGCAGACATGCTAAATAAGTGTACGCTATCGATTTTACAATCAGTCTCAACCCTCAGACGAGCGATATACTTGATTTTAGCGTCGGATTTGCTGTGGGATATGCTCAAACTATTCTTTCATGTGGCCTTTTTGACTGTACTATCGCTTGTAAGCACCTTTTTATTCGGAATTTTCAAGTTTTTATTATACAGATATATTTACAATATTATAATTGAAAAAAGAAAAAGATAAATCATAATTAAAATATATGAAGAAAAAGTGCGTCTGAACGAGGCAGGCTTCCCTTTTGCTTACTTTAGCTCGTGACAGAACACTGCTGGATGGCCACCTGACAGAAAGTGAAGGATTTTGCTAATCTCGACGCTTAGCAAGCGGGTTAGAGATTGCAGTAATTATATACAGAGATATATGACTAGAAAACTTAAGGTTAAAAAAGGTGGATTGATACACAATTAAGGTGTTTTGATGAAGTACAAAACCATGGCCTTCTAGAGTCACCAATTCTTAAAAAAAAATAGATTTAGTTTTTTGTGTAAAACAAATCACATTGATCGATGTGATTATTAAATATATAATCGGAAACAAATGCAATGTCCTACCTTTTACTTTAATAGGTATCTTATTATATATAGTAAAAGAAATAACACCCATGAAGTAAAAAAATATGAAGGTACATAAGAGAAAAAAAAATATATTTTTACGTGACTGTATCTTTCATACAAACACTCCCTGAAAGACTGGAGCAAATATCCGGGTTTTTCGACAAATGAACGTGTTTATTAAATTTTCTCCCTTGTTCCGAATGCCTATTTATATTTACTGTAAAAATAACTTTGACCATATTTAGTTTTATAATATTAGTATAGATTTTGTGTGAATGTTAATTGCATTATTTTATCAGGAAAAATTTGTTTATATATTTGTTAAAAATGTAACGAAGTAAAAGAAATTGTTATAGAATAATGTCATAAGATTCTATTTAATTAACCTAAAAAGCATACCTACAGTGTGCTTTAAAATATGAGGATATTGTCTAAAGATTTAATATTCCAATGTTCAACTTACCCATGAAGGCAGACGGTATGACACTGAGAAAAAGTTTTTGACTTCGTACTGGTACACCCATTTCTGGATCTTGCATTTCTTTTATCAAACTTTCCATCTGCAACAAAACAACACCTTATTGTCAATTATACAATGAAAAGTGATAAATAAGTTATATAAATGTCATAGTTAATTTGTCAAATACTATATCTCATGATGGTACTTAATTATAAATGTGTATAATCTAAATTATTTAAATATTTCAATGTTGTGTTTGAGAGTGAGTGAGTGAGAGTTTCACTATAGATACCTATTCAAAATCGATCTCTATTGTGGAGCATGGCGAAATTTTTATTAAGAAATCAATATCTTTGCCAAAATTATTGCACTTATAATTATTTAGGTTTTGGCTATTCAGGCTTATGCAGACCTGTAGTCACTTCGACCTAGAAGATCTTTTGTGACTCGCTCCTCTCTTAGAGTTCATCTAATAGTTGGGCACTTTTTAGGAAGTTTAGGACCCTGCCCAACTTTATAGATTTGATGTCACTTGGGCATAGATAATAATTACCCAAGTGGATATTTCGCTTCCATTGTAGAGGACCACAATTGCAGAGTAGGTGCATTGGTGTCTCTCTCTCTTCCGCGCAGAATCTGCAGGCTTCCGAGTCACTTAGCTTCATTTTGTGAAGGTGACTTTTCAGCTTGCAGTGTCCAGTCAGTGCCCTTACAAGGACCCTGACCTTGGGTTTACTGAGCTGTAGCAGTTCAGAGGTTCGCTTCTTTGAGTAGGCTTTGATTAGCGCTTTTGAGTGAGCTGCCTCTGGTGACTCTAGCCAGTAGTTGACAGAGTCCTCGAGGAGCTTCCGTTCTAGTTCATTTTTCCTTAGGCTTTCAGGGATGCCACAGACAGGTTCTACAGTCTTTTGGATGGCGTTGGCCCCAGCCTTTGCGAGTTCATCAGCATTTTCGTTGCCAATGATGTCAGAATGACCTGGTACCCATTTGAGAGTTATCCTGTTATTTCCTCCCAGGTCATTTAGTTTGGTCACGCAGTCTTTTACCAGCTTTGATTTTAAAGTGGTTGAGCTTAATGCTTTTAGAGCTGCTTGGCTATCGGAACATATTGTTATATTTTGGTTAACGCAGTTTTCCAGTCGATTCGCTTCCGCACATTCTATGATGGCGTATACTTCAGCCTGGAAGATGGAAGCGTACTGACCCAAATTGGTGCTAATGTTAGCCCTAGGTTGGTCTCGGTAGGCTCCACATCCAACTTTGTTACCCATTTTGGAGCCATCTGTGTACCAGATTTTGCTGTCTGTGCAGGTGTCGGGGCTTTGAAGCCATTCCTCCCTGCTCGGGAACTCCACTTTGTAGTATTTAGTGAAGTTGAGTTCCGGCAGCATGACATCGCTTGTCATGGCCAGAATTGGAGTACTAAGTGTATTGTCCCTAAGGGATCTTAGTGTATTTGAGCTCCATTGAGTCACTCCGCTCCGCTCCATTCTGCACATACTAGCCCGCGCCTCCTTCCCTAAGTAAAGGTGTAGGGGCGGTAGGTTTAATACGGCGTTTAGGGCGATGGCAGGTGTGGATCCCATAGCCCCAGTAGCCAGAATTGAGGCTGTTCTTTGTAGGCTATTGAGCTTGTTCTGGCTAGTCACTTGTAGGGCTTTTTTCCACCAGACCACAGCAGCGTAGGCAACCATTGGTCTTATAATGGCGGTATATAGCCATAGGGCGATTTTGGGTTGTATACCCCATTTCGGCCCTGCTACTCTCAGGCATATCCCTAGGGAAATTTTTGCCTTTGTGATGACGTTATCCAGATGCGTGTTCCATGTAAGTTTTTGGTCTATGGTTATTCCCAAAAATTTTACTTCCGTGGAAAATGGTATAGTTATCCCTTCTAGAGTTGGCTCCTTAAGTTTATTTAAGTTGCGTTTTCTCGTGAAGGGTACTATAATAGTTTTACTCGGGTTAATCGATAATTTCTTCTCTTTACACCATCGATTGATTGTGTTTAGAGATGCTTGGAGTAATGACGAGATTGTGCTCTGACACGGTCCTAAAGCGCATATTACCACGTCATCAGCATAGCCTTGTACGTCATAACCTTTCTTAGAGGTCAATTCAAGTAGCTGATCCATTACTAGGGACCACAAGAGGGGTGATAACACCCCCCCCTGCGGACAGCCTCAATTATTGCACTGATTGATGCAATAAATTAACAAGGACAGTTTGAAATTTTGGCAAACGAGTAGACGTATCATCTATTGTCAAGTAATAGCGCTCACCACCCGAAGGACGAAGTGTGTGTTGCGGTCATTTAAAAGGTGAGGATAAAAGAAACATACTTAAATTAATATTCATTGACATTAAAATAGCGCCATCTAGTTCCAAACTAAACATGTAGCCTGTAATATGGGAACTAAACAGCAGATAAACATACTTCGTTCAAACAAACAAACATACTCTTCAGGTTTATAATATTAGTATAGATTTATAAAACAGAGTCGTAATAATTGTAAGTTAAAATGTATTAAAAAGTACTAAAATAATTTACTGCAATATCAACTTACAAGACGGTGAACATTATTTTGTAAACATCGCCCTGTCACGTCCGTCCGTAAGTGGTGTTCGCGCAACACGGGCAAAATTAAAAGTAAAAACAACAACAGATCTATTATAACGTAAGCAAAGCAACCCCTGCAGTTTGCCGCACAACAAATGTTATACACATTATTCAACGTTCATGTTGAGGAAACAGCGTCTGTGCATTATGCATGGGCCGACGACGGTGAAATTGCTCACATAATGATCGGTACGATGTATTTAATTACACCCGCTCGAGTATAAGAACGAACAACTGCCGGTTCAATTAAGTGGAAATAACCATAATATGGCTGTTTTGTGTTTAAAGCTTTTTAGAATGGTGTTTTAGATCGATATGTTCGCTTTAAAGTATCCAATGTACATTTGGTTAATATAAAGAACATACAAATAATTTATGTTAAAAATAAAGAATGAATTAAGAAAACATAGAAATAAAACAGGACCCAGTGGCCAATCAAGTACAGAAAAAAATATATGACGAATCGGTAGAAAAGTGTGATCCCACCAAAATGTTGCCAAGACGACCACATAAGGCTTGCCCAATGAAAAAGCCGCATAGCAATGTGTATACCTATTTATTTTCACTGTATGAAATGCTAATATAGAATGTAAGAGATCCCGGCATTAATTTTTGGGACTTAAAACAATTTTCTTTCTTGTGATGCAGCCTCATGAAAAGAAAACGAGGATCGGGTGACCCACTATAAGACTAGACCGCATCGCCCCGGATTATGGTTTAAAATCTTACAACGGTAGCAGTTATTGAGAATTGGGTTTCTAAAGCTGACAGCCATCTGCGCTCGCCAATTGCCCGGTGAAGCTGTAAAGACCATCTGCGGCCAACAGCAGTAGTCAGTTCGAAAAAAAAAGAGAATTGAAAGGGTGTGGGTATGTAGTATCTATGAATAACCGTTTCAGTTTTCACTTTCCGCTGTATGGTATTTAATCTGCTTATTTCATCATCAGCACCTCATTTCAATGTTCCCAACGAGGGGCACGATCCTATACACCCTATACGGGTGTACAGACATTACTCGTCTACGCGGGCCCAGTGTGGATTTGCCAACTTCACATACAACCTTTGAATCTCTTCGTAGGCGCCCGAACTGCGCAGGATTCTTCACGATGTTTCCCTACACGGATCGGATAAACATACATATAATTTCGAAAATTTAAAAAGACATTGTACGTGGCGGGATTTGAACCTGCATCCTGTAGATCAGAAGGCAACAGCCCACACCAATGAGCCACGCTCTACATTTACATTTGCTTATTTACGAACCATTAATTAAAAAAACGGTTTCGTGAGTTTTCAACACTTCAAGAATAAAATCTGTAAGATTAGAATGACGTCATCGGCGTCCTTTTAGGTCAACGCGCACTTATGGTCCGGCGTGACCCTGGTGGAGGGCTCTCCAGCCAATCGAGGGCCGGGGACAAAGCCGATGCAGCTACGTCAAACTCGATCTGAACGTGAAGGGCACTCGATGCCTCTGGGCTGGAGTGCGAATCCACGTCATCGAAATGCGGTTGGGTGCAATTATGCAGAGAGGCTTTATGTAATAAAATGTTATGTGGTTATGTCACGGTCATAGTAAAAAGATAAATAATATATTTTGTGACTATATTTTTTAATACTGAATGATATGTAAAGACATTAATACACCGCCAACTAGCTCCTAGTAATCCGTTGACTGGCAGGAATTGCGACAAAATGCAAAATCTATTGTTTGCGTCTTTGGTAGTAAAGACCTAAGGAGCAAAATAACGAACAAACACTTAGTATTTATTTTGTACATAGAGTAGAAATAAAAAAAAATAAACATGGATTTATTGCTGCCCTGAAAATGTTACTGGCATGAGAACTGTTTTTACAATTATTATCTCTTAAACGAATCGCAGTCCACTGCTGGACATAGGGCTCCCCTGTTTTGCGCCAGATATCCCGGTCCTTCGATTTCCTCATCCAGCCTTCACCAGCGACCAATTATAATAGGGTTGATTTATTATTTCTTTGAGTTAATATTTTAAATAAAAACTCAATAAAGTATATGAAAGAGAATGAATTATACTAATAGCTATTCTATAGGTAAAAAAACTATAACAGACTTGCCAAGAAATAATTTAAGAATGACAATGACTTTTTATGCTGCATTCTTTCATTGAAAAATTTTTCAGTAAACTGGCTTTCAACAGTGCAATCATTCATAAATTTCATGATACATTGCGTATCATCGTTCATCAAGTTTTTTCGTCACAAGCTACTTGTTGTCTCATACGAATTTTAAATGACACTGTTGACAGAATTTCGTTTTTGCTTACAAAATTAAAATTGCTTTTCTCTTAGAAATCGTTTACTTTCATACACAATTTTTAGTGCACATTCGTATTTAAAAGGACGCTTAAGACTGTTTCTCTAAAATGAATGCCTCAAATGTATTTAAAATCTTATGTATCAGTTCACAAGAGTGTACTTTGGTGACTCAGATCCCAAATAAACGAACATATATTTTTTAATATGTCAGGCATCTATGAATTAATTAACAATTATGTATATCAATTAAATGTTAAATATCATTTAAACTTACAATGAAATGCAGTCGTGTATTACGCTTTACTTAATAGGAAAAGAACTTCGATCAAAATTCGAAAATCGAAAAGAAAGAATGATAAAATTATTTATCATTCTTTATGCTATTTACGCTATTTCACGGCTTATAATTCATCATCAGCTCATTAAACGTCCCCACCGAGGGGCACGAGCCTACCCGTATAGGGTCATTAGGCCTTAGTCGTCCACGCGGGCCCAGTGCGGGTTGGACGACTTCACGCACAACCTTTGAATCTCTTCGCAGGCGTGCGCAGGTTTCCTCACGATGTTTTCCTTCACCATAAGAGCGTCGGATAACGTACATATGTTTTTCGGAAATTAGAAAACACATTGGTACGTGCCAGGATTTGAACCTCGGCCCTCTGGTAGGAGGCAACAGTCCACATCATTGAGCCACCGACGCTCTTATATTATCGGGTTAAAAATAAGTGGCTTTTTTTAACAAAACGATATTATTTAAAAGCTAACAGTAATACTGAAGGTATTACTTTATTACATTTCCTTATCTTAATAGTAATTATTAATATTAGCCTATTATCTGTGGTAAAGTTCTATAAGGAAATAGATAATGAACTTTGTAAGTATGTACCTAAGAAAAAACCTACACGTCACAAGAAAGCTGTTACTCTGTGACTAGATTAAAATGGCCATGTTTTGCTTGACCTGTGTTCTGCGTCAATATAGAAGCCGTGTATTACGATGTTTAAATTATTCCTTTGTAAAGAACAAGTTATAAATATATAGGTTGTCATTAGATAGAATGTTCATGTGAATAATACAGATGAAGATAAAGGTAAAAACTTTTTATAATCCAAAGTTTTTACACAGATATAAAAAGCATAGAGCTTTTGGTTTATACGTAAAGGTAGATACTATTTCCTATGCTGCAATAGTTCTTAAGAAATAGCATTAAAATGGCGTCTTTAATATTTTTATCTAAAAAAATTATATCCTAGTTTATATTTTTATGTACCCATAGTACGTAATAACGTATAATATAAAATACGTACGTAAATTATATTATTGACAAAGAATTATGTCAATAATATAAATTTCTACGTTACCGTGTCGATTTATGAGTACTCGCTTAATAATATCACTAGCTAAAAAGGGTGCATTTCTACAACTTCTCCCATGTAAAAACGAGGGAGTCCAGTATTTAATTTTCGGAGAATCGACAGTACGAGATAGGGAGCGTTTAGTGTCGGAACGTGGACCCGCGATTCCCGGAGCGAAGGCTAAGGCGGTGACGTCACGGGCGCGATCGATCGCCCCCTCCCCACCCTAGGGCTGCCAGATTGGATAACATAATCAAGGGGGCGAATCTTAAAATCGTAGGACGTACTTTTACTTTCGTAGTCAGCAGCTTGCGTGTTCTAACCCGTATTTGGGGTTGTTTGTTACATAGATTATACGTTATTTAGTAAGCTCGCTAATGCTGATGTTGTCAAATAGCTGTTCAATTGAGATTTCAGCTATGAGAGGGTCTGATTATATGCTCTATTAAATTGGACCCAAAAAATATAACACAAGATATCGCTGTTACGTCTCCGATCGATAAAAAGCTTTAGTCATTAGACTAAATAATCAATATTTTTAGATTATTCGTCTCTTTAAATTATTCTTAAAAAAAAGAAGACAGATAACAAAACAAATAAAAAGACAAACAGCCAGCAGTTAACGTTTATTTCGAAATAATAGAGAGAATGACGGTGAATTACAGGATAGTGTAACTTAAACTCTGTATGCTAAATATTTGCACCGTGGTTCGACACAGTTGTATCTTACAGTTCATATATCTCATATATTATACAAATCTATTGCCAGTCTGGAGGATGCAGACTCAAATCTCGCCACATACCAATGTGTATTCGATTTTTCGAAATTATATGTGCGTTTATCCGACGCTCTTATGGTGAAGGAAAACATCGTGAGGAACTTGCGCACGCCTGCGAAGAGATTCAAAGATTGTGCATATAGCCGGCAAATCCGCAATGGGTCCGCTTGGACGACTATGGCTTATGCACTCTATACGGGTAGGCTCGTGCCCCCCGATGGGGGCGTACAACTGATGACGACAACCACTAATTCGTATTAGGTCCGCGTGGTTGTTCGGCTCAATCTCCCCAGAACATGCTGTATGGGAAGGCCTATGCCCTGCAGAAGAACTTAATATTGTTCAATGCCAGCTGACATATAATATTCATGAGTCTGGAGCAGATAATATTCTAAAATAAAAAGTCGTGGCGAGACCGGTTTGAATTTCATTCGATTATTAATTCAGATTTTGTTTTTTTTTTGTTAGAAAGTGTACAGGACGGTTAGGGTGCACACGTGATGGTAAATGATAAGCCTGACCATGACTGAGTGGCATTGATTAAGACCAACAACTGACTGACAGTTATTATTCTCCATCAACGCAGCACTGCGCCTGTCACCCAAGACAACAAATGTTTGGTCTCTTATACCGGTACTTTTAAGACAACCGTCTGTAATAATCTAAAAAATGGACAAATGAAATATTTTATACATTTATACGCATAGGCAAATAATAACTGATGATTATGTAAGTGTAAACATCACTTGCTCCGATACCACAGTCCTGCCAACCCTATTCCACCCATACAATTCATTATACCTAAAGATGTTTTTTGAGGATCTCCATCTCTGTTGAATGTGATATTGGAGCCTCGATGAATCCACAGGCTATGGATCGAACAAGCCGGAACAATTTCACCGAGCAAGATAAAGCAAGGTAGGTAGATATCGTAATAACCAAAGATTTTGGTACTAGCGGCCTGTAGCTTTACAGTTTCAGTAGGGATTTGGAGTTTAATAAGTACGAATCCCTGATTATTTTGATAACATAATATAGCCTACCCATGTAAATAATACATGGAACGTATTAGTAACCTTTCAAAATTACATTAATATTGTTACGAATTGACGTATTTAAAATGTCATTAAAATAATGGCGGCTAATATGTGACGTACGTCCACAGACAATCCATAGAGTATGACATGCGAATTGTCAAATAGCAAAGAGTGTAGTATGTTCTAGATAATTCGCGACACTATAGAGTAGATGACGTCGACGCTTCGAGCTAAGCGGCCGGACAGGTATTGTACGATTCACGAAAAGAAGACTATGCGCAGAAAGTCATTTTTTAGGTCCTATGGGGGTACGCAGAGGGGCGGGGGTAATTACTGTAAGAGCGGGCAACGCCATTGGTCGGCGCGCGTCTGAGGACAAGGTTGCTGTTCGCTATTCCGTCTAAATTGAATTTGGCGCGCTGACAGTACTCTAGAATACACTCGGAAGGAAAACTGTTTCGTGCATTTTTATTATTTATTGTAATTTTTTAGTTTGCTGAGCCATTTATTGAAATGGCTTGGGCCTACCGAAAAAGTTATGTAAGTAGCAAAAACGTAAGTGGGATATAAGCTTTGTAATTAATTTATAAAGGAAAAAGTTATCTAATGGGGCCACAAGAATGGAAAAAACTATGTGACAAGTAAAAATGTATAGAAAAAAATTACATAAAAAGTGATCACATCGTGGATGAGATGACGGAAGAATTAATCATCGAGTGGAAGATTTTTTCGGTGCGTCAGGTTTTTCTGATCTTGTAGTATCTGAAGATGATCATTTTAGTGCAGGACCAGGCCCCAGTAACCATCAAAATCATCGAATCCTGAAACTTCACAGATAGAGGGAATCATGCAATTCGGGCCAGCGATTAAATTTACATACTTAGTAATAAATTTTTTTTGAGGCGCTGAACATTTATAATATAAATTTGATTATGAGTTCATTCAAATAAAAATTATTTTGATGTAAGTAATTTTGTTCATAGTGTACATGCGCAGACGGCCGCCATTTTTGGTCTTCTTTGGATGAATCGTACTATATAATAGGCGGGGCCGACGGGTGCGCCGGAGTCTTGTGTTCTACTCAAGAGCGAACGAAGAGCGAAATACCTGCGACTACAAGGAAGAAGCGAGTGATACAGCGATATCTAAGGGATCGTCGAGTGTGATAAACAGTGTGAAGAGTTAACGTGTGATTATTACGTGTGTGTGCGGAAAGTGTTGTGTTATAGTGTGCAGTGTTAATTACGGATTTTAGTGCGTGCGTTAATTGATTAATTAGTACGAGTGTAAGTGTAATTAGTGTTGTGTGTGATTAATATTGGTTAATTAATAAAGTGTGTTACCGTGTTATTCTTCGTGTTTGGCAATAATTTATCCGGAACCCCCAGCTCGTAACATTTGGTGTCAGAAGTGGGATAAATTATGCCTGTGCTACCGAAGGAAGATACGGACGTTGTTCGTACTAGAAGCCAGCGACAAGCCGCTATGGACAGGAGCCGGTTTGAAGAGTCGCCATCATCGGGCAGCCCAGCGACTGCAACAGAAGGTGTGCCGGGACCATCTACGGCCTCTGCAGCGTCCACTTTCGATATGGCTGCATTGATGGCGTTGCTACAGGAACAAGCTCGCCGACAGGAGGAACAAGCTCGCCGACAGGAGGAACAAGCTCGCCGACAGGAGGAACAAGCTCGACAGTTACAAGCGCAACTCCAAGCCGATAAGGAGGAACAGGCTCGCCGGCAGGAGGAACAGGCTCGCCGACAGGAGGAGCAAGCTCGACTGTTACAAGCGCAACTCCAGGCTGATAGGGAGGAGCAGACGAGGCTATTACAGGCGCAGCTGCAGGTCTACAAGGAAGAGCAGGCTCGTCGACAAGAAGAACAAATGCTCCTTATCAAGGACATCCATACCAAGTTTGTGAAGGATCTTCAAGAAATTAGGGAGCAAGTCGGCCATCATGAGAAACGGATTACGGAAGCTTTCGTCGAGATTGCCGACCTCAAGAAGGAAGTGAAGGAGCTAAAGATCACCAACGGTAGCCCGCTATCCGTTGGTTGCGCGCCTTCAACAAAAGGCGTTAAAGTGCCGCCATTCGATGGGACAACGTCTGGTCGGCGTACAAAGTACAGTTCGGGGTGGTTAAGAAAATGAACTCGTGGACGAATCCCAGGCTTGACGGCGCTAACATTGGGCCTAAGGGGCGAAGCATTGTCTGTTCTTGAAACTCTTGGCGACGATGTGACATATGGACAGTTGGTGCAAGCACTGGAATCCAGGTTTGGTGATGCTCATTTGGAACATGTGTTTCGCGCTCAGCTTAAAGAACGGGTCCAGCGCGTTGGTGAGAATTTACAACAGTGGGGATTGGAGATTGAGAAGCTTGTTCGTAAAGCATATCGAACAGAGCCCATACTAGCTCAGAAGATATTGGTGCAGGCCTTTGTGGATGGCATACGGGATTTGGAGGTGAGAGCAGCTGTGCGACTTGGACACCACGCTACGCTAAAGGACGCCTTGGCCCATGCGTTGGAAGTGGAAGCAGTGCGACAAGACCAAAGAACCCACCACATCAGGGAAGTTGTTGAAACGGCTGATTGTCGATATTTGCGGAGATTTATCCCTAGATGTTATTCCTGTGGGCTCAAAGGCCATCTTCGCTCCAACTGCCGCAAGCAAATTAACGCATGGCGGACTGAACAACATGTAGACAGGGCAGCAATTACAACTGCCCAACAACAGCAGTCATCGGAGAGGGCCAAAACACGTTACGATCGCAACGTAAACAATCAAGGTTTTGAAGAAGGTTCATTGGTATGGCTACATAACCCACTTCGAAGCAAAGGAAAGTCTCCCAAACTTCAAGCTAAATGGGATGGACCGTACCAAGTTATAACAAAATTAACGACGTCACGTACCGTATACGCAAGCACCCACGAGGAGCATCCAAGATTGTTCATGTGGATCGATTAGCGCGTTTCTATGGAGATAATGCTCGGGACGAGCATTTCTTGGAAGGGGGCAGTGTTACGAATTGACGTATTAAAATGTCATTAAATATGGCGGCTAATATGTGACGTCAGTCCACAGACAGTCCATAGAGTATGACATGCGAATTGTCAAATAGCAAAGAGTCTAGTATGTTCTAGATAATTCGCGAACTATGTAGAATGACGTCGACGCTTCGAGCTCAGCGGCCGGACAGGTATATAAGGCGGGCCGACGGGTGCGCCGGGAGTCTTGTGTTCTACTCAAGAGCGAACGAAGAGCGAAATACCTGCGACTACAAGGAAGAAGCGAGTGATACAGCGATATCTAAGGGATCGTCGAGTGTGATATAACAGTGTGAAGAGTTAACGTGTGATTATTACGTGTGTGTGCGGAAAGTGTTGTGTTATAGTGTGCAGTGTTAATTACGGATTTTAGTGCGTGCGTTAATTGATTAATTAGTACGAGTGTAAGTGTAATTAGTGTTGTGTGTGATTAATATTGGTTAATTAATAAAGTGTGTTACCGTGTTATTCTTCGTGTTTGGCAATAATTTATCCGAAACCCCCAGCTCGTAACAATATCATTAGGTTGAAGACAATAATAAAATTTTAAAAAAACTAATCTTTTCTATTAATTTTCCAGCCTCATCGTTAAACTTCAGCCGATGATAAAACCTCCTCGAAGATTCATTGTTGAGGGGGTTTGTTTGGACAATTACATGGTCCAGCGATTTAATTTCGTGTTGGAGTTTACAGGTATTAAAAATAAATAAATTCACTCCATCCACTGACATTCACACAGCGCCATCCAGCCCCAAGTTAAGCGTGAAGCCTGTATTGTGGGTATTACACAACGGATAAACATACTTATATATTTTTTTGTAAATACATATATATTATACATAGGAAACACCCAGGCCATTACAAACAGACATGTTCATGCACACAAATGTTTGTACTGCCCGGGGATCGAACCCGGAACCCTTGGTGTTGCAGCCGACGTCCTTGACGGCAACACCAAATGGTCGTCAATTTTGAATTATTGCAAAACTTAATGGTTTTATTTATCGATATTAAATTATGGAGTGGCATTACTATTAGCAAGAGTCTCGTCCATTACTCGGCAGGATGTATTATGTTTCTGTGAGACAGTCTTGAGTCCTAACACACGTATATGAGAAGTCTAGGGTCGGTAAGTGGAATTAGGTACTATAATAATTTTCTAACATTGCTTTATCATCATCAGCTGATTACCTAAACGTCCCCACCGAGGGGCACGAGTCTACCCGTATAGGCCTTAGTCACCTACGCGGGCCCAGTGCGGAATGGCCAACTTAACGCACATCCTTTGAATTTATCCATAGGCGTACGCAGGTTTCCTCACGATGTTTTCCTTAATCGTCAAAACATGGTTTAAATTCAACTTCATCAGCTTATTAAACGTCCCCACCGAGGGGCACTAGCTTATCTATTCACGCGTACTCCAGTGCGGATTGGACGACTTCACGCACAACCATTCGCGTCGGTGGACTGCCTTTCGATATGGAGGGTGCAGATTCAAGTCCCTCTACATACCTCTTTTCACGTTTATTCGACGCTGCGCACGCCTACAAAATTCAATATAATTGTAACTAAATATTACATAGCAAGATTCGTGTTTGTTGTTGCAGTCAATCTGAATTTTCAGCGTGCGATTACAGGCGGGGGGAGCGCGGGGAGGGCTTTAATCGTACTTTTATGGAGCGCTGACTGCGCTTCAATTAAAATATTTCGCACTGCGAACGGCGCGGCCTGAACTGAAAATCAAATGGGTGGAGCGCGGGTGTGCAATGCAATTATTTTCACAACACCTACGTTTAAGGGAATGTATATTCGAAAGTTCGTGATTAAATAACTAGACTGGAATATTTCAATGTAGATTACAATTTAAGGGTCGTGCATGCTTTTTGTGTGTAAACATTTATGCAAAAGGCGCTGTTGATACGAGTACTGTTTCTGTATTATATAGAAACATATTGTCAGATTACAATAATATTTGACGTTACGGTTAGGTTCTATCAATCTAACACTATATATCTTTTTTAATCTATAGCAGTACACTGCTGGACATAATGTGAAATATATCCCAGTTCTTCGGCTTCATCATCTGGCGATCTTTAGGAACCCGACGATCCAATCTGGTCAGAGAGTGTTTTACGCTTCACTTTCCAAGACTGGGTTACCAGTCCAAAACTCGTCTGCCCTAACGCCCATCGGTTGAGCGTCATAGTATGAGACCGCCCACTGCCACTTCAACTTGCTTATCCGCCGAGCTATGTCGGTAATTAAAGTACTTTTATAAACAACTTCATATCTAACTTATCTATTCAATTATATAGATATTGTTACGAAGTAAGTCCACTGTATTTTTTTTCTTTCAGTTTATGGCATCCTGTTAACTGGCACTGAAATCTGAACCAATTTGTCGTGTATTTGTACAAAAAGTTGAATCATACATTTTACGCTTTAAAAATATAATGAGAATGTTGCTACTTTTTCGACATTACTTCATTGAACTCAAAGTTTCGGTGAATTTGTAATTATCAATCGTTCCCTTCAAGTTGCAGAGTCTGTGACAACGGTTACTGCAAAGTTAAATTAAAGTATAATTTGAATCGTATACTTCAAATTAATGTATGTGAAATAAGTAAATATCACGCTGCGTTTAATAAGCTCGAGGTTGCTCAGCGTACTATGGAGAAGGCTATGTTAGGTGTTTCTCTACGCGAAGACATCCATAGAAGAACTAGGGTGACCGACATAGCCACAGGATAAGCAAGTTGAAGTGGCAGTGGGAAGGTAACATAGTGCGTAGAACCGATGGCCATTGGGCGTAAAGATTCAAGAGTGGCGTCCACGTAACGATAATCGAAGCGAACCCCAACCAGATGGACGGATGACCTGGTTAAGGTGGCAGATGTCAACTGCTAGAGATCGATTAACGTGGAAATCATTAGGTAAGGCCTTCGTTAATGATAATGATAATGGCAACGCCGCATTCGGGTTTAATTTGCAGCGCAATAAAAATCATCAATGAACAGTTCCTTGTAGGTTGTGTATTTTTAATAAATCATATCTATGTTTAGAATCCTGCAGCTGTTATTGCTACTAATATGAGACATATTAGTAGCAATAACAGTTGACGAGCAATATATATATTTTCAAGTATTTTACCTTCGAAATATTTTTCATAGTTTTATTTATGTGTTACCTATTTCCTTCTCAATATTGCTAAGAATATAGTAATAAAATGGATTAAATCTTTTACGGTTTGTCACGGTTGATCTGCGGAAGTCGTGACTTCGCATCAGCGAATCGCCGTTTTACGATGTCGCAGCGCAAATTCAGCGACGCCATAGTATTATTTTCCGGGTCAGTTAGAGGTTTTTTTGTAACACATCCATAGAAGCCTTCAATTTTACACTTCGATTGATCAAAATTTAGGTTTGATCCCCACCTGGAGAGTTGATGTCAAACTTAGTAATTATGCTCTGAAAGAGGTTAAACACGTTACAATATTTCGGATAGCACTGACGACTTCGAACACGCACTAGCATGCAAGTGAGCACTCACACACTAATAAATAAGATTTTCAAATTTGCATTGATGGGTATATTGAAAAGCCTATTTGGATTGACAGGGTGGTGGATGTTGTTGGTAACGGTGAATAAATAAAAATACTCATTATTACACTCCCAAAAAATTAAACAAGTCGTAACACAGTCTTCCAAAGGTAAAATACAGTCCTTTCAAAAAATGATTTTTGGAATTGGGACATAACTAGGGTAGCTGAGAAGTTTACTATATGCAAGATTAAAGTGTATAGCGCGGTGTTCAATCGGCACCGGCGCGGGAAGTATGAAGGCAAACTTTGCCTGGAGCGGCCATAACACTAAACTACTCCCGACGTGTCTGAGATTGGCTGGATGTTTTGATACACTTCACCGATAATTTGTGTTAGTATCATTGGACTACCACAGCCAGAATTTCTTCAGTTTAACAAAGACTTTACGACAATAGTTTACATTGTTAAATAATAACCTAATCCCCTGCATCAATAAGAATTGCGGTAACTAATCAGGAATGACATTACTCGACGACACTTTAGAAAAAAATGGCGTCCCTTGCTATTAATGATTTCCACGCGGACGGATCCTTAGTAGTAGTATAGTATATATTATCTACCGTAGTAGTAGCCATCTTATTATCAGCTAAAAGATATGCTTAGAATTAATTTAAATCTGTCTCGATCCTCTATCATAGCATTGTATTGTCTGTGTACTCGTATTATGTTATTCCTGTGTTATGTCTCCCCATTCCAATTAAACAGTTGCAAAGGAGATCATTGCTATGTCAAACTCAAAATATCTTTATGAAATTAAACATTGATTTTCTTTTGCACCGGACGCATTATGTATAAAAATACGTAATATTTTTTTAAAATGCGTCACCTGTTTTCTACGTTTACAGACTTCTATCATATATCTCCATATTTGCTTCTTCCTTACACCTACTCGTACCTAGGGTTGCCAGGCGTCCGGATAAAGCCAGATAGATGATTATCCGTCTGACCAAAATACGGTGCCCGGCGGCCTATCCTGCTTTTTAACATCGTATGCTTTTTCTTTTATAGTGCATAAAATTCTTAACAGTTAAGGGTATCCGGTGAAGGCTCCAGGAGTCTGGGGGTCCATTGTCCTTAAACCTTACCTTTCGTTCTTTCTCTTTGTTACCCATATGTACGGACTACCCAGCAATTCTGTATTTCCACCTGACAACCCTACTCGTGCCTACAACCTGGAAGTTACACACCCATTGATCCGGCGTTATTGTCAACTCCGCACAAAGGGCCGGCGATGTTCGCCCGCACAATAGCCGGTGTGTGAGCACACCCGGTTGTAAATCAAAAGACAACACGTCGCATAATTAGTCCGGTTGTATTGTCACAATTGATCGTTCCTTCCTACTTGTAATTGCTCTAATAGACCGGTCGACGAACTTATTCGTCATCTGGTCCGCTCAAGGTAAGGGGAATCGGTAATGAAATTGATGATATTATGGTTATTATATGTATCATGTCCATGTCCATTTTTAAAAATTTTATGTAACCATAAAAGCTACAAATCGTACAAAAAATTGGTCTTATATGTTAAACACAATATGTGCCTTATAATCTTTTACATAAATAGAAATTATGTAAATGTTTAATAAATAGCTTCGAATAATATAAATAAATTAATGGTATTTTAGATAACCAAATAACTAGAAGCACAATCACACTCGGAAAGTGTCCGCGGTAAAATTCTGCCCATCGCGTTAGTTGGACAGAATTTTCATTCAAATCACCGCTCGCTACATGTCATAGTATGCTCGTGCTTTTTTTCTTATTTGATTTTCTTTTATTTGCCATATCACAAACATGTCTCAAACCAAACAAAACCTTAATAATCCAAGCAATCCATGTAACAAAGGGTCACATCCTTGCCGATCTATTTTTTGAACGTTAATTATTAGGCTGGCTGACGTATGTGGACAATATCCTCGACTAGTACGCCCCACACGCTCCGCGTGAAGGCACCTTAAAAATTTACGAGAAAATCCCAATTTAGTGGTGAATGCGAACGGGCGATGGCGTGCCTAAGGCGCGGGCATTGCCGGGGCCCTATTGATTTTTACCCGTGCCGCGCCGTTAAAAATAAATGCTGGAAGGAACGTATGCCTCTAGCCAATATGAAAGAATCATTTATTAACGGCACCAATATATCTTTAATTGAATAGCTGACCGTATTGTAGGTAAGTAAGCCTTAACAAGATGAAGTGAGCTATATATAAGTATTGAATCATAACAAAGCAGATGTTTCTAGGCAGGCATGATCCATCCTCGGCCGCATCATCACTTACCATCAGGTGAGATGGCGGTCAAATGTCTGCTTATAGAAGATAAAAAAAAGTGTACCAAAGCGAAAAGATGAATAAATTTAACGTTTCGTATAATCAGAATAGTAGAAGTTATTCTAAGTAGCACCTAAAGAATACATACTTAAGTAGCTGAACTCGAGGCCGATCTCAATTAAATTATATTGGATTTGCTAGAATCAGTACAATTGTTGCGTTGCTCCTCCTCCTTATTTTTAACCTATTGCGATCTACAGCTAAATATTGTTCTCCTTCATTTTGATTCGGAATTCTCACGTATCATAATTTTATTCAACTATTATCCAAACGTGCCGTTTGAATTGGCCGTACATATAAAATACTTAGCCACATGTTTACGACTACAATGCCCCGTGATAATGTGGTTTGCGTGGTTTGCAAAATATTTTTAATTACGCCTGACTCCATAGCTATGTAGTTACGTCATAACGGCACGACAAATCAGCACATTCAACTCTTTTTTAGCAATTTAACATGCGATTCTGTCCGAAACCGTAATGAATGGCCGTGCCTTGGCACGGATCGCACGGGGGGCTAAGCTGCGAAAGAATTCCTTTTCAAAAATAATTTTGCATTGCGTGGGTCAGTTGATATTTGTAAAGGAACGTCCCTCTCTAGTTTTTCTTATTGATTCGCTTCTATGCCATGAATACATACAAATCAGTTGCATAAATTTAAAAAACTAAACGCAATAATATATGATATTATAATAATGAAGAAGGTTCTCGAGATTGATACCTACTCATTATTAACTAAGTAGGGAAAATCCAGGCGAATGACAATTAAAATTCATTCCTCTTCAACATTCAAAATCTTAGATGGATAGATAGATAGATAGAAAATACGTTATTGAACACACAAGTAAAACATTTTTCAAAATTTTGCAATTAACAAAAAAATGGGTAGGTACCTAAAACATTGTATAAAACATTGCATTTATCGATACTAATAAATTATTTATTTTATTTAAATTAAATTATTTACCACTTCGATATCCATCTTTATCCCAACACATAATCCTATGAAAAATCCCAAAATCTCTTGAGCGTACGAGGTAAATTCTTAAAATTAACTTGGCAGCAGCAGATGGCTTTAAAGAGCCCCTCCAAGACCACCTACCTCGCTCTAAATACTGAACGAGAATTCTTACGCCCTAGTTAAACTTTTACATGGCTGAATTTCTCAGCAACCGAAGGAAATATGCTATACGTATTAACATAGCAAGGTTTGTATTAATAAACTGATTTCACTTCACGTGACCTAATCTTAAGTCACCTCAAATAGTGTTTTCATTTTGGTCCATCGTAGTTTTCATCATAATAAGCCTATGATACTGCTGTGATAGGCTTTCCCACTAAAGGAGATTTCCTCGTAAAGCTGGCTTCTCATTTCATTGCGTGTGTTATCACGCGCCGCGCCGCCCGTGTTGAATTGTACGCGCCCGCGCGCGCCACGCGCTGTGTTAAGAGCTTGGCATCGACCGTGTTGATTTGTACGCGTCAGCGCACCTGCGCCACGTCTTTTAAGTTGTTGACTTAGAACGTATAGAACACGCCACACCTGCACGCATCACGACGCGCCGAGCCCTTCACACTGCTGCGGGCGCGCGTGGCGCGTAATATAAAACGCAGTGTGAAGCTTAACCCACCACGCGGGCCAATTACGGCTTGGTGGGTTTTAACGACTATCATCCCGTCAAAGTAGTCGCAGCTAAGGGATTAATATGCCCTTCGAAGAAAATTAGCTTTTTTTCGAATGGTCTCATCGCTCAAAGCTTCACCAAGCAAGTGGCGAGCGATGGCTCTCAGCCTTATTTAAATAAGTTGCATACACTGAACTTTAGAGCGTCGGTGGCTCAGTGGTGTGGACTGTCGCCTTCCTACCGGGCGGGCTGTTCAAATCACGACACGTACCAATGTATATTCGAATTTTCGAAAATATATGTACGTTATCCGACGCTCTTACGATGAAGGAAAACATCGTGAGGAAACCTTCATGCACGCCTGCGATGAGATTCGAAGGCTGTGTGTGAAGTCGTCCAATCCGTACTGGGCCCGCGTGGACGACTAAGGCCTAATCACCCTATCCGGGTAGGCTCGTGCCCCTCGGTGGGGACGTTTAATGAGCTGATGATAATGACACTGAACTTATCGAAGGCCAGGTTCCATAGTTGATGAATGGAAATAGTTGGGTTTTCTAAACTCTTCGCCGTTGTCCACAGATTGCCTTCACCGTGAAAGTGTTTTCGCAGATGGCTCTCATAATTGCATACACACCTTATCGAAGGCTAGGGGTCGGTGTCGAGGCACGTCGGCGAGTTCCATAGCGAGTGCGAAGCGGGGCGCGGGGAGCGGGCGCGGGGGCAGCGCGCGCGCCGCTAGCCGACCTCCATGGGAGTCTGCTGCCGGGGCCGCATGCCGCTCGCGCCCGCGCTGCGCCCCCGACACCTGCACAACAAACACCACATTTAGCAACATCATAATCAGCAATCATCATTATGCTAGAGCCAACGGGAAATGCCATTAATTATCGCAAAATTGGACATTAAGTGTGCCTACTACTTTACGCGATTATTTGGCTATTTTAAAGTATTAAAAATCATCGCCATAATTATCCCGTTAATGGACGTTAGTTGTTAGCCTTTAGGTCCCAGCATTGTTGCCTAAAATGATCAATGCTGAATGAAGGCTTCCCCTAATGATTTTTACGCGTACCGATTCCTAGCAGTTCATCTATCTGGTTGGAGGCCTACGCTTCTTACTCCGTTACGTGGACGTCATTCGAAAACTTTCCGCCCCATCGGCCATCAGTCATCACACCATCTAGCTCCAAATTAAACTCTAGAATGTAATTAGGGTACTAAACAACGGATAAATATACTTTTACTGTAAATAAATACATATAATACAATAAACAGACATGTGCATGCACACAAATATTTGTATTGACCGGGGATCGAACCCGGAACCCTTGGTGTAATAGCCGACATTTTGACCAACCACATAGCTCGCTCGGGAAATTAGGCAGTAGCCCACCACTTGCTTGGCTTGCTTGACGATATCTACAATTTTGAAAAGTTGCTTTATCTATCATTCATCAATCTTATTATTTGATAGTTTATCATTTCAGCTATCAAACGTGCAATAGCGAACTAAGACCTAATACTATCCGTCTCTTCCAGTTCTAGTGCTGTTTAACCAGCTGTCCTTCTTGCTGGTGGGAGGCCTAATATAATATAAAAAAGGCATAAATATAATTATGTCACTTGTCGATGAGCCCAGCAGCCGATCAATCGCAAGGCTCCATTAGTTTTAAAAGTTTGTACTTTTAATACGTGGTAGACTCGGTAGGTGTATCTCATCTGGCCCGGTAATGCTTATTGGTTCAAATGAAACAAATCCATTCTCATCATATTCATGTTCAGCGACGAAGTACCGATATAAGTAATAAAAAATTAATGCTTTTGTTAATTTTTTAATTGCCCCGCATTTGCATGTTTTCTCTGCCAACCCCATAAAACCTAGAATACCCACACCCATTAATTCTTTTGAACCAATTCTTTCGAATTATTCGCCTAAAAACTGGGAGGAATTTCCCCCGAGCCTAACTTTGACAGTTTATTAACATTTACATTCCAACCAATCAGAATACACAAGTATGAAATCGTTCCACGTAAATTCCATTTATGAGTTGCGCCACCTCTACCCTCGCCCGCTACCGTTCCGTGCGATCCTTTGTTCAGAAAGCCTTTTATTTTTCAAATTGCCTGCCAAAGTTATTGAGATGAAAAAGCGGGATTTGAGCATCCCGCTCACGGTGCCTGCGTGAAAGGGCTGATAACGGAGCGTCCCGTACAAAACGGACCAACGAAACCGAGGATTTCCTTTCAACACTATGCATTGCATTCACGAAACAATCCCATGAATAACCGGCTTATATCACAAGAAGCAATGTTGCTATATCAGTTTTATTTATACCGTTATGCCTTCCATTTAGTTTGTTATGAATGTTATGATCGAAACGTTGTGCTGAAAATTACTTTTGATAAACACATCATCGTGATTGTTTAAGTCTAAAAGTATCGAGATTTGTAATGAAGGCTATGAGATGGTTGTAAAATAGACAATTAATTTCTTTGTCAAATTGAAACAACAACAAAATGTTTTTTAATTTAGCGCCGGTACTTTAGTTTATTTGTGGCACACATTACTACCGCGATCTATCTAACAGAGGATAGTGCCATCTAGTAATTATGTTATCATCATCATCAGCCTCGGAGTATTACTCCGAGTATAGCTATGTGCCCGCAGGGCACAGGCCTCTTCACACATCATAGCTATGGGGAGAATGGGTCGTAACCCACAACGCGGGTCCTATGCGGAATGATGAGGGGTGTTAACCCTTTTCTTTTGATTATTTTTTCAAATTGACTACTGTTGGCTGCAAATGACCTTTACAGCATCTTCGGGCAATGGGCGAGCGCAGATGGCCCTCAGCATTAAAATAAAATTTGGTCAAGCGCGAGTCAGACTCGCCCTTGAAGGGTTCCGCAGCAGCAAGTAACATAAACTGAATTAATTTTTATTTACTTAGGTAGGTGCTACAGTTTTAATTTAGAAAAAATAGTGGTTAACTGTTTATGACGTATAAAAAAACTACACTCCAGAAATTATTCAAACTTCTATAGATGGTGTAATAGATAAACACATAAGTATGCACGCTATTGAAGCATCTATCTATTGATGAAAACCATAAGACACCAGACGTAGCTTTTGGCATCGAAAGAGGAAATGTACAAATAATATTTCATGGTCCGCCGTTGAATCCACTTGAATTAGACGTATTTGATATAAACAAGACCTAGGTCGTAATTTATTGGTTATGGTATCTACGTAAATGGTTTTGAGCGAGCTGTATATTATTTAGAAAGGGAAGTTTTGTTCCGTTAGACAACAAAAGAAAAAAATTAATGTGTTCTTGATAGACAATGGCCAAAAAGTGAATAAAAGGTTCAGTTTATTTTAATGATAAAGAACGGAACCCTAAAAACAATATCCAAAATGCGCCACATTTAAAAAAATATTTAATAAAGTTGAAGGAAAAGTATAGCTTCTTGTTATAAATATAATTAACTTTTAAATTCAGAAATTATTCATCAAGTAAGTTCATATAATCTTATCATCATTATTATTATATTGTGAGTGGGGGTTTTGTTACTTAATTCCTCGGAGGAATAAGACCTCCGAGCTGAATTCACATCGTTTAATAGATATTTTAAGTTTAAGAAGGTATTAAGTTATTATGTAAAATAGTGTTATATATGTTTTAATAAAAATAGTCATAAAAATTATAATTAAGAATTTGAGAGCCAAATAAATTTGAAAATCACACGTCTCACACCCGTTGGTGTTCGCGATCATGAGTCAAATCAAATTATTATCGAGGCCGTATTTACATTTTCGATTGGAATTACGTAATGGAGTCATGCACTGTCAATTAACACATTTGCCTGCTCACTATCTGCATATAAAGCACAGTTAATATAATACATACATGTTGACACCATGCCATTCGGCTGTCAATGGCGACTTTGTTTGTATTGGCCATTGGTGACGTCAGGAGATTGGACGGAAAATATTATTATATGCATTACATAGATGACCTAAACTGATGGCATATCTATTTTAAAATATAAATCATTGTTTAAGTTTTTGCTATGATTTTATTTCTGAAAGTATTTCTGACAAAATTCTGTATTTCATTACAAAGACTTTCTAGGCTCGGAGCATGAAGCTATTTTACTTCTTCATACTATTTTCGAGTCTATATGGATTCACAAGTTAAAATGATCTTGCGACCAATTTTGTGCCAATTTCATCGCCCATTCGTTTGCCATACCAGAGGTCCCGGAAACCGCACGAAGATGAACAGTTCACAACACAGTAGGTATTCCATTGTCTGAGGGGCACCACAATCACACAGACTGCTTCTGGAATATCCCCATCTTACCCGGTTTTCACGGCACCGGCCAACACCTGCCCGCAGTCTATTCATAGTTTTCTAGACAGGGAAATCACCGCCCAGAGGCAACTCTTCAACCAAACGGGGATGTTTCGACGAGGTCGAATATCAATCTGGCCTTGGACGCCTCAGCTGGATTTAATTGCAGCTGTTCGGGAAAGTCATTGCGATACTTTAAGATGGTATTTCAAGGCTTTTAAGATATGTCAACCAGCAGTAGAACTTCCCACTGCAGGAACTTGGCTATGGGGACATCCCGTAGGTGCAGTGCAGATAAGTGGGTATTAACGACTACCACCCAAAGACAGTTAACGAGACTAAGCTTAACATAGATGTTATTCAATATAATTACCAGAGATCCCTTATAATGAGTAATCATTGCTCACCACGGTATACAAGTATAAGATCGTCTAGTAGGTACTAGATTCGCAGAAGGAACTGATTGTCGCGGGAGAAATCGGTGAATCCATAGTAGGTAAACTTTTAGTGTTAGCTATAGTCAGAGCTGAAGTGGTGAAATTACCGAACACTGTGTATTGACATATTTACTTCATAAATAATGATCTGCAATGTTCCCTTTTTCAGGTTCACAAGTGTTTAAAAGGCGGCAGTTACCACCTTCTTTGTAACATTCAGTGGTTTACCATAAAGGTAGTCTTCCTAAAGTAGTTACTATATACTTCATCAATACCTTTATCAATACTTATATACACTATAAAACACCCAGACCTATACAAACAGACATCTTAATGTACACAAATCTTTGTACTGCACGGGTATCGAACCGGGAACCATTGGTGTAGTAGCCGATGTCTTGACCATTACACCAGATGGTTCGTAAATCGTAGACGGGTCGTAGATGGATAAAAACTGAATATACATTTTTGTTACATTAAATCCATTTGGCATGCGAAGAAGTCGAAGGCAGTGTAAGATGTTCGCGTAATTCATTAAGATTGGTCCATTACAATAGTAGACTGTGACTAATATTGGTCTGTGGGAAATAAATTACACGCAATTCGAGTTTATTTCTCATTTTTATTTTCTCCACTCGCAATATTTTGTATAAGTTACCTATACCATCATAATCTTGACGACCAGTCTCATCGTCAATGGTTTTTTTTTGACGAAAGCTTGTGCAAGCATAAGCATAAAATTTTTGCCTAGTCACATTTCCCCCCTTAAATCTACTGATGTAATATATACAGAAATAATGCGCATGCTGAAGCCAGAAACACCTTCTAAAGCGATTTGGAACGTTAGTTTGACGTAGTAGTTAGAACGAGTACCACTTTTAAAGGGATATTTATCATTTATACACAAACATTATTAACATTACTCTGTACCACCGCCAACATAAAATCTTTTTTGTTCAATTTTCTGTTGAACAGAACAAGCGATTTCAAAGAAAGCGTAGAGCGTAGTTGGACTTTTTCATGCAACGGGCCAAAGTCGTTCCAGAGTGGGATTTTAATCTCGGCTAAAGGAGGGCGTTCCAGAGAGGGCTAGGTAACCAAGTTGGGCTAGTTGTATGCTTGATTACAAAAGCAACCCGGTAAATGCCGGGAAAAGGGCTGGAAACTTAAAATCCTTTAAATAGGTAGGCGTTCATCAATAGATTAAAAAAATGTATTAATTTCTCTACTAATGTAACCTAAAAATATTTTCTGAGATCGGTGATAAGTTCGCAAGTAGTTTGGCTTTTGAATTATTTATTGATTCTATTTTAATTTAATTTTTATTTCTATAATTTATACAAAGCAATTTTATTAACTATGTACCTACATACCATTCATCATTTGATCACAAACAAACCAAAACACACACTAATGATATTATTTGAATACATACTTTTACGTCTATAATATCTTTAATTAACATCACAACAGCTAATTTTTTCAACCCACCATCTGGATAGTCTCTAATTATCCGTAAGGTCAATAACTTACCACACAAGTAATAATTAGGTGAATGAAAATGACATCTTCAAGGAACTGTATATTAAACTAAACATGTAAGTAAAATAAATTTAAATACCTATATATTTTTTTATTCAATGAAATTATTTTAACCAGGACGCGTTTAGGAAGGAAAATAATATTGCTAATATAAACAATAAGAATACCAGTGCATTCTCTTTCCTTTACGAATTAAATATAAACAGACTTTATAATGTTCCGGTATATTTTAAGATAGGTAATAACAATAAATTGCCCCATGTTTATTCATTTTGCATGAACAAAGAGCATGAACCATAATGTTTATTGTTGTTCCGCAATGAACTAGTAACCTAGTGACTAATATTATGCCAAGTCAAATATTGTTAGATTATTTGCATAGTCAGAATAGGTGTGAAACAGGAACTATTTCTCTAGGAAGATGAGTGGCCCTGACAGAATCAAGATGCTTTAAAATCTCTAGATTAGCGTCGCGTGACGAGATTTGAACGCGATTCGGTCACTGATGTGTAAACAAGATATTTACGATGTTTCACTGACTAATGTTGGGAATTATCTGTCATCTTGTGAAATTAAAGGTTATTTCGTTACACTTAGCGTTTTCGATAGCACTAACAAAATGGCACAATCAAATCACATCAAATGGCATGTATCAGTCAAGAGTAACGGTATACAGTTCGGAGCTCAACTAATTACCATATTACAATGTTAAACACCTGAAATACATACATTGTTTTAGTTCTTACACTTACATTGTGTTTGTTTATACAACAAAGAGTACTGAATCTATCAAATATTGAGTGATATTTTTATGCAAAAGCTTGCTTTGGTACATGCGCACCTACATTCTTACAGTTTTAATTATTTGAAATAACTAACATTGGTATATCAAAGGTGACTTATAATGAAACATAACTTTTAAACCCTTTAACCGCCAGATTCCAGACACAATCAATCAATTATTTCTGTTGGATGTATCCGTCAGCGGCAGTTAAAGAACTTGTAACTTTAAACACGTTCCCTTGCTTTCAAAGATAATAAAAAGTACTTACCTACACTCTATTTAGGTATACATACCTACTATTTTCAAATAATTTACAACAGGCCCTTACGGTATTGTTATTTCAATATATACAACAAGTCATACTACCTTGATAAGCCACGCTGACGAGTGCACGAATTCATCTATCGATGACATTTTCTACGTTGTTTTATCTGAAATGTGTTGTAAATAATATATTTTTAGCTTTTATCTAGCCTGTCGCAGTTACAGAACACAATCCGTGTTAATCCGACTACTCATGGCCGACCGTTTCTCATGATTCTACAGATCAAACTTAGGTTGAAACTTTACTTTTCAAAACGCATGTTAAGAGCTACTTAAATATTTCATTAATTGAAACAAGAACATCAGTGTTTAAGCTACTAACATGTACTAACCTCTTTCAAATTGCATACGGTATGCACACGTCGCGGTCACTGCACCACATCAATGTTATCACTGATAGACACTGCAGTTGCATTGATACTCGCATATGTGCATCAATGCGTTGCTAATGACCGCATGGCAAAACGAATCTTTTCATTAACTCAAATTCACGACAGTCTAGCTACGTTTCTCTACACCTTCTGATAATAGATAACGCTTCGACCGTAGAAAACTCACATCAGGTCGTAAATTTTAGACTCATGGGGGAATTTTGGAGGCTTAGCACCTTAAGATAAGTGAGATAAGTAGACGCATGGTAGATGTACCCTGAGAATATTGGACTATAGGTTTCTGTGCCGTTTGTTTCATCATTTTTTTTTAATAATCTTTTGTATTTCAAATAATGTGTCTTCTTGTAATCATGAGTGTTAAATTATAAAGTGTACAGAGTGACTATTTCGCCCACGGGATATTAAGTGATACGCCTATCATAACATCTACAGTGTTGAAGAAAACCAATAACGATAATAATTGTTTTCTATATACACTGCCCTGTGACCGTCACCCAAGACGATAAACGTGAGATCTCTTAAACCTGGGAACTTCAATATTCAAAAATATTTCATGTAAATTGTTGCCAAGACGACCACATAAGGTTTGCGCTGTGAAAATGATATCAAATCTCATGTAGAGACGCTTCTGAATCTACACGACCTACCTCTATCGGCCCTTACTACAACAAATTCGTCATGTTAGTAGATGTGTAGAGTTAGGTCGCATAGATTCAGAAACTGGACTTTACATGAGATCTGATATCATTTTCACAGCAAAAACCTTATATGGTCGTCTTGACAACATTTTACATGAAATGTTTATGGTGGGATTTTAGTTTTTTTGTAAGTTGTTAGGCAGTCTTTATTGGGATCATTTTTGTATTTAGTACTTATTTATAAGTTTTTTAGTTACTGTTTACAGTCCCGTGTAAATTTTCATATCCTAATTCATAAAATTGGTGAGTCTCATTTAAAATTCAACCCCACCTCCATTGTTATAAGTTTCTAAGGGGGCGAAAATTATAAATTTCTGATTTTTTTGTTGATTGATTGATTGATTTTTTTGTTGGTTGTATACTAAACTTAGATTACATACCAAATTTCGGCAGTACGTATTGCTGCACTTCAAGCAACTGCGGATCCAGGGGGAGGGTCATGGGGGCCATGACCCCCCTGAGCTGTTTTTAAGTACTATACTAACGTACATTTACAAAATGTCTTATAAGTTTTTAACTTGACTACTACTATGTGACCCCTTCCCCCCACCCTGGCGCCTAACCTGGATCCGCCTTTGATTTCAAGATACAATATCTGGCTCTACAGTGGTTACCACAAAGTTGACTCTATATACAACTTTTACAATTATTCATAACATTCATAATTATTTATATAGTAGTTCCATCAATATATTATGCTATTATTTATAGATGAAGTAGGAAATACTAATATTTTTAATTTTCTTTCAAAACATTTATTTTAAATATATACTCTGATAGGCAACACAGCCTAGTACTTTATATTAAAAAATGTACTAGCATCTCCATATAGCGTTCCTAGCCTGTTTTAGTGACTAGGTGAATACACCTTTGAATGGTTCATTTAGAAACAAAGAAAAGCTTCAGCACTGTATTTCTTAAAAAATACTTAAATATAGAGAATTTATCGCCAAACAAACAAATTGCACTGGGTAGCATTAGAAGCCTCAAAGAAGTATACAAAAATTTCCGGCCCCGTCATTGTCTTAATCTTCAGATACCTGACAGAAACATCCACAAATAATTTATATTTACTTCAATTCATTTTGTTTAAAATTTAACATTCCAAAGAAAATTAATGGCATAGCTGGATTTACTTGTGGTACGTTTAATTTAATGGCATTTAAAATCCAAGAACCGTAAATATGTCCGCTAAAAATTAACAGCGCAATCTTAACAGCTCATTTGCCGGTCAGCGTCATCCAGTGTTGCCACCTTAGCCCTTTTGTAACTAGATCTAGCACTTTTTAGTATAGGTGAGCGCCTTTTTTAACGATTTAAAATATTACCAAATTATGAAGTTTTCGTCATGCTAACAAGTATTTTTTTGCTATTTCATCGGCCATGATTATTTTTTTTTAAAACGCTCCAAAAAAATAAAAAGGGCTTCATGACATAATTATTTCAGCATTTTTAGAGCAGACATTTTTTTTTCGCTCAATCTAGCCCTTTTTGACTTCTAAAAAAGCCCTTTTTCTAAAACTCAAGTGGCAACACTGGCGTCATCCCGTTCCAAACAGAAGTCCCGAATTCCAGTTACGGTGTGCGGTCGCAGTTACACTAACCAGAAAGCAATAAAATTACACTGGACGGCAAAAACATAGCGTCAGTCAGGAGCCGTAAAGAAGACTGAAATCTGTTTACCCGCCGAATGTTTACGTGTGGCCTATTCAAGTATGAAACTAAGGAAATCGTAATAAACTCTGAATGCTTTTAGCCGTAATTAACGTGAGCCGGTCCGCGGAAAAATGTGTATGCACACGAGTTGAAACAATGCCGGAGCGTTACTACGGCTAAATAGAGACTGCATCGCAAGGTGAGCTCAGCACTTTGTTAGGGAAAGATATGCAAGCTTTTATGACACGTGTCTGTTTCTGAGAGTCGTAATAAACAAAAGAACGGAGTCATTCATTATGTCGGAGTGAGGACTCGTATTCTTATTTGGCTTGTTGACACTTTTAGTACATAATCTGAGTATAATAAAGTATGTGAAATGTATGTGTTGTTGGAGTAGAAAAGAGCTTTTAAAAATTACAAACGTGCATATAGAAAATTTGAGAAAAGCAGAACATAAACAATCCATTACGTATACGCAGAATTACTAACGGAGTTGATGAAACAGCGATAGCCTTACCTGTTGGGACCTGCCAACAGTTAAGTATAGAATATATGTAATATTTTTTCATTATTACTTTAAAAATAATATTTCGGCACATTTCTCTGAAGTTAGTAAAACATCAAGTAAACAATTGCGATAAGTTAGATATCTGATATGTTTATTTATAACGTGATAAAAGCTAAAAATAACTCTTTACTTATATGTATTTATTCCTAACCATAAACACGATTACCTACTGTCCGAAGCAATAAGGATGTATACGACTAATTTTGTAGGCCATCTATTCTGCGTCCTTAGGCCGAGGATATTAGCAACCTTGGCCTGTGGACAGTGATTACATCCTTTATGACATATGTTTTCAGCATACTAGTATGATAAGATGAGCTCATGAAAAATGCTTTGGTAACACTACTAACGACGACGACGTACTTAAATTAGGCAATATTTATTTAATGCATAAGTATTCGCGATTCGAATACATTAAATAAAAATAATTAAAATAAAGCTATTTTTTTCTTTTGCTATATTTTGGTGATTTTGAATTAACAGTATTACAGTAGTCTAGTCACGAGCTGTCATAAAAAGGCATATTGTGTGAATGCCCCGTGACCCTGTCAATGAAAATTCGTTTTATAAATACCTACGCAATGTAATACGATAAATACATTTCATTCCACATTTATTGTTTACATGTTTTCCATAGTAGGTAGAATATACATAAATTCGAATATTATGAACTTGTTTGTATAAAAATAATAGACAACTATTATCTACCTACCTATGACCTATCACCCATCATCATCAGCTCATTATACGTCTCCATCGAGGGACACGAACCAACACGTAAATGGCGCATAGGTTTATGTCATTTATAGTTATTAATTTTACAATACTTATATGTTAGGCATATTTTAATTACGCGAGAATAATGGTAGAGTCGGTACTGAGTCGTCTAGTTAGAGGTACCACCGCAGTGCCAGGTATCGGCCCGCGAAATACGAGTGTTTTGCACTTTGTGTTTCGGGATGAGGGCACTGTAGCTTGTAAAACTAACGGGTATAAGAGACCTAACATCTGTCGTCTAAAGTGTTGGGCGCCTGGGTAGTGTTGACAGAAAATAATGACTGCCTACTGTTATTAATTTCCTCAAACACTTCATCTGTCATGGTCAGGTGAGCGAAATGTCTGTTCCGTACACTTAATGACATAAAAAGAACTTAACCTTGGGTACCATATTTTTTCACAAGTCTCTATGAATTAAAAATACTAAAAAGCAACAAACATTTTTCTGCGCAGAAACTTAATCATTAATAAAAATATATTAAGTAACTTAAAACTTACTTGTATGAAAAATATCAAAATAAATGAACAAACCAAAGTGTATAAATAATACGTATGTAGAGCTCGCAATTTTAGAATGTAGATGCAAATGGTCATACATAGTATTAAATGCAAATGTTATTACTTAAAATTGTTTGTTTTCTAAATTACTATACGATTAAGTAGGTATATTTGGCAAGAAAAAAGTTTAAATAATTATTGTGGTACGCATTAATAATAATATTTTTTTAAGTGTCAGAACACCTTAATATATACTTCTTTAATGTCATTAGTGAACGGGATGGTCAGTCCGCTCACTTGGTGGTAAGTGATACGTCTGACCATGACAAATGCAGTGTAGGAGAAAATTAATAACTTTTCCGTCAACACTGCTCTACGCCCGTCACCCGAGACGACAGATGTTAGGTCTCTTACCCCAGTAATTGTATTAGCTACAGTTCCCTCATCCCTTAACACAGAAATTTAAACACTCCTATTTCAAAATTAAATATTTATAAATTATAGTAACGTGTATTTTATCTTAATTCATATTTATTTACATATTTTACAATACCAGTTTTTTAACACACCGAAAGGTGATGGATAAGTTTTAGTTTACGAAAAAATTTAGGTTCTTTACTCACGTACATACTTATCTACATAATATGTACCTATTTTATTATTAAGACTTGTCCCATGTTTTAGAAAATATTTTCAGCATGGCCATTTATCCCAACAAGGTTAAATACTAATAATTCAAATATAAAAACAAAACTATAAAAGAAGTAGCTTAACCGCCCATTGTGATTTTTATACATAACACATACAAAGATAAAGATTCATGGGCTCATACAAATAATCTTTCATTCTCAATTAATAGCCGCTCAAATAAAATCCAATCCCATTCATATTATTATTTGTATTTTATTTTTATAATTTCGGTTACCCTGTTTATTGCGGGAAAACTAAGAATATGAATATGACTGAATAATATGAAGAGTCAAAATCAGTAATTCTGATAAAGAAAATATATTAAGTACCTACAACAAGTGTATAGGAAAAGATGTAAGGTTAGTTAATATATTAGTTACACATGTTACAGAAGCGAAATCACAGCTCCTTTAGTAACACCTAGCTAGAAGGGTAACATACACATACAGAGTATGAAAAAAATTGGTAGATACCTCATTTCTGAGGGGTTGTCCCGCTCCGCATAGCGACAGGCGCCTGATTAGGGGCACGTCTGATCCCATGGACCGGGCCGCACATTTCTGTCACTCGCTATTTGTCAATTAACACCGATCTCCGCTAACTTGACCCCGGAGCGTCTCCATTGCCACTCTTCTACCATCTACAGGAGACGATCGCTTATTAACCAGTGTAACTCACGCTTAATCACTATTATTACTAAGAAAAGCTCCAGCCTTAATCGTTAAGGTCACGTCGGGGGTCGTCGCAGAGGGGTCACAAAGCCACAGCGGGCCGGGTCACATGCTACACCGCTCAAACGTAAAAGCCTTTGTTCAGTAACAAAAGTGAATAGTCCACAATAAAAATCATCAAATCGGTCCAGAATCGAGCATCTAGTCGCGTAACGGTGGCTAGCAACGAGTGTCGATCCGAGACAGAACGATGGTCCATTATGTAACAGCTACTTAGGCGCTGCTTAGCCCGCACTTAAAAAGCTTTCATCTACATCACTAATCTGTATTGGGAGCGAGTACTGTCGAACTAAGAAAATGTGGCAACTAACCGATGTAGCATCGGTGCGGTCGGAGGCGCAACAGCCGACCGTGGGGGCAGCGGCGGCGGGCGAGGGCGCAGTCCGGTCGGTGGCGGGCTGTTGTCGTGTTGTGTGTAGGTATCGCGAGCGACGGCGCGGGGGGTTCTCGCGTTCGGTCGGAGCGCGGCGCCGACGGGCGCGTACTGGCGGCGAGTGTGGTACGGCGGCGCAGCGAGGTGTGGGGTGTGGGCGCGTGGCTGCGGCCGGCGCGGCGGCGGCGACTCCCGGCCGCGCCCGCCGCCCGGGCCCGCGCACGCGCCCCGCACGCCAGCCCCGCACACAATTGATCAACGGATCCTAGATTGCAATGAAATTTATGACAGCTCGTGGATCTATTATCGACGTGATACAAAACCTGGCGGACCGACTATTAAACGAAACTACGATAACGCAGATAGGGCAGGGATTAGATAGATGAAAAATAAAGGCTGCTATTTCTTTGTTTTTTTGCGCAACTCTTTATTTATATTCACGTGACAATAAAATCAGTGGTCACTAAAACGCTTTAAGAAAGTATCACGAATCAAACCAAAATTTAAAATATGTTACGAAACCACATACCAAAACAAAATGTAATAATAAATAAGTAGGTAATAAATAATAATGTACTCTAGCTTTAGCTCGCAGCTCTTCAAAATTTTATTATTTACAACTAATAGTCAAATCTTAAGTAGGCAAGTTTTGTAGTACTTCCATATATTAATTTTGGGAAAATAATAATTTTGTTTGTTTCTTCTAAATAAGTTCAAAATATTCAATACAAAAATTGGTGAGAGCGGACATTGAACAGTGTAAACGCCTGTGGAAATTAAGAAGGCAACAATAAGGAAAAACGCGCTATTCGGGCGGAACGTACTTATGCATAATTTCTAGTAGTTTGTAAAAAATACCGTTCTTATGAACTATTTACGTACATATTCATGATCTTATGCGTGTTGGATAATACTATCGATTGTTTAACCAAATGCGTAACCTTAGATGCGTTAAAAATATTATAACGGTTTCTTAACTGTTATTTTAGTAAAAATAATTATAATGGTGATTGGTCGGTCATTCTCCTCAGTATTGCAAATTTTCTGATGTCGGATAGGTGTCCGAAAAAATAATAACTCGCTCGAATCCATCCGTCATTAAAAACGCATCATATTAAGCCGTTCGCCCCATTTTCTTCATCACATTACGGTGGTAAGCTTTAACACCATCATTTCGCATTTTGATGGTGTGGTAAGGCTTTTTGTCTTGGACACAGTTGCCTATAGCTCTGTCTAATAATCCTGAATTAAAATTTAGCAACAAATCTAAATTATTTATTTAGTACGAACCTAAACCGTTTATAAATACAATTTATATAAAATAAATATCTTAAGAAGACACACATCGCTAGCTAGTACCAAACAACTTCATTTAAAAGATTAATTTTTAGGCATTTTTTTATATCCATGAAAGAGTAGCAAGTACATACGTTCTATTCTAATGGGCTTCCTGAGAATTCAATTTTTAACCCCCGACGCAAAAAGAGGGATGTTATAAGTTTGACGTGTTTGTCTGTGTGTGAGTCTGTCTGTGGCACCATAACTCCCGAACGAGTGGACCGATTTTGATTTAGTTTTTTTGTTTGAAAGGTCATTTAATCGAGCGTGTTCTTAGCTATGTTTTATTAAAATCGGTTAAGCCGTTTATAAGATATAGGGGATGAAAGTGGGAATGAAAAACCGATTGTTTGCAAATATGCCCGAATGGGGTATCAAATGAAAGGAAATGATTCGTACATTACAATAGCTAAGTTTAATTAAAATCGGTTCAGCCGTTTATAAGATATAGGGATGAAAGTGGAATGAAAAACCGATTGTTTACAAATATGCCCGAGTGGGGTATCAAATGAAAGGAAATGATTCGTACATTACAATAGTAAGTAAAAACAGGGGTGTTATAAGTTTGACGTGTCTGTCTATATACTAAAATCTAACTTAACCTAACCTACCTATAAAAAGTATGAAATAAAAATTAAATTATAAATTTAAAAAACCCCCGAACAAGAACTTAAGTAATTTCCCTTTAAAAAGTAAAAAATAATAAAAGAAACTTAATGTTAAAGTACCTACCTAAGAATCTATAAATAATTCTAAAAAAAACCTCGCGTTGGGTGACTGCTCTTAAACTAACAATTCAAATACAAATAGTCTAATTAAGTAACAGAGATGAACATAAAAATAAAATTAAGAGAATAATTCAAAAACTTTCATGAAATTCCTTCAAAAAGTCTTGGGTAAAAGCCTAAAGAGGTAACCATCTTATGAAAAATCGTAGATAAGAAAGAATAATTAGGAGCGGTCCCCAACGCGAGGTTTTTTTTAGAATTATTAATAGATTCTTAGGTACTTCTAAGAACCTAGGTTTTCTAGGAGAGCGTCGGTGGCTCAGTGGTGTGGACTGTCGCCTTCCTACCAGGAGGGCTGAGGTTCAAATTCCGACACGTACCAATGTGTTTTCGAATTTTCGAAAATATATGTACGTTATCCGACGCTCTTACGGTGAAGGAAAACATCGTGAGGAAACCTTCATGCACGCCTACGAAGAGATTCGAAGGTTGTGTGTGAAGTCGTCCAATCCGCACTGGGCCCGCGTGGACGACTAAGGCCTAATCACACCCTATACGGGTAGGCTCGTGCCCCTCGGTGGGGACGTTTAATGAGCTGATGATGATGATCTTAGGTACTTTAACATTAAGTTTCTTTTTATTTTTTACTTTTGAAAGGGAAATTACTTAAGTTCTTGTGTCGGGGGTTTTTTAAATTTTTAATTTAATTTTTAAAATAACTCTATTTAAATTGGAGAGTTTATGCAAATGGGTCACCAGCTTCCCAACAGATCGATGCATCTTTAATGTCGCCTCCCGGTAGGAAGGCGACAGTCCACACCATTGAGCCACCGACGCTCTACCAAAAAGTATGCCAAGCTTAAATTAAATAACCGTTTAAGGCACACTAGGAATATAAAATAAAAAGCTGAAATATTATGAAACTTGTATTTTAAAATATCTGGCACAATAGTTATGTAATGTGCTTACTTTACATAACAAACAAAAAATATCTCGCTTTAAGCACGATGTAATTAAATAGATTTTACAAAATGTCTTTTTTGTATCAAACAGAATGTTTCCTTAGAACATATAAACATAGTAGAAATATCTTAAATAGTAACACAAACACCAAATTTATATTAAAAAATTATCACATATTTTTAAGTGCTTACAAATACATGTATGTATTATGTAAAAGAATGTAAATAACTTTGAAGGGATACCATATTATTAAATATATTAGGGACTACTTCATATCAACTTTTATTTAATGTCTTCGCATGCTTTCGTTCTTACTTCTACTCATAGTAATAACAGGTATTTAACCAAAAGATATAAAACAGTTTTGTTGCAAGTGACATACAGTGAAAGCAGATGTTAGAGACAAACGTTAAAAGCTACATTTGCCGTGGCAAAATTTAATAGCTCCTAGTAAAAAAAATACTTTATTACTTAGCAATAGAATATATAAGAAATATTAAATATTTAAATAATTAGCTGAGAAATTCTCATTTTCAAAATCTTAACATCTCTCTGCAATATATTTTTTTAAAGTTTAAGCTCTGGACTTGTCCGATTTAATAAACTTGTCGAGATCGGCATCGCTGTTGGGGTCCACCTGGGACAGCTGGCGGAAGCTCTCGTCGTCCACAAAACATATCTCATGGCCGTCCGGGTCGGCAAGTATGATCACTCGAACTGTCGCCTTGCCAGGGGTGTCTAAGGAGATGAGTGGGGTAAGGATGGTGCCGTTTGCTTCTTGGATCTTCTTGTCTATGATTGGCTGGACGTCGAACGGACATGAGAAGGCAATACGCCCGTACGCCTTCGCCCGGTTGACAGGACCACCTAAAAAATCATAATAGTTTTTTATGCTCTATGGATTGAAAACTTTAAAGTATGTAAGTTCACGGAACTTTATAAGTACATGAATATAACTGTATAACACATGCGAATGCAAATTTAAATATAGTAAGGGGTGTCAATTTTCTTCGTATGAAGTGTTAGAAATAACTAATAACTCTAGGTGGTAGACTCGATACTGAGTCGTCTAGGTAGGTACTACCGCAGTGCCAGGTATTGTCCCGTGAATCAGGAATGTTATGTACTTTTGTGTGTTCGGGATGAGGGCACTGTAGCTAGTGAAATTACCGGGTTTATGAGTCCTAACATCTGTTATCACGGGTGACGGGTGCAGTGCGGCATTGATGGAAAATAATAACTGTTTATCAGTTTTTAGCTTCCTTCTATGCCGCTCTGCCATGGGCATGCGTATCACTTACCATCAGGTGAGAGTCCTGACCGTCCTGTAAACATATTACATAAAAAAAGTATTTAACGAGCGCACTGCTCACAAGTTACCTGGCATTAAGTTATACCAACCATGAACACTTGCTATTCGATAATCGTCTCATAGAACTCCAATTAAAGTTCCCTAAAAACACCTTTAAAAAATAATGTTTTTGAAAGGTATCAATACACAGTCTTATCAATAAAGGAAAGGGTATGCCATTGTAAGTGCGCTCTATATTCTAAAATAAATGTCACTCACGTAAAGGATTCACGAAATCGCCGTGATTCCTTATCTGACAAATATTATCAAATGTATTTTTGTAGTACGTTAACTTTGCACGTACAAAGTTGTAAATACAAACCCTTAAAAAATTTCATTTGTTATTTCACTAAAGATTAAACGAAAAGCTACTTGATTTTTGTGAAATACGTAAGTCGGCAACAAAGCAAGTTATTCCTTAAACAAATACAATAGACATCTATATACTATATATGTCGCAGTCGAGACTTATATCATTAGACTGAGTGCGAGATAAATCTTATCAGCGCGAGCGATTGACACGACTGTAAAATATTTGCTTCATTCATGCATAGAATTAAAATGAAAAGTCGAATATATTTTTTATTAGGTCCAATACATACTCTTCTCAAAACCTCATCGTCACAGATAAATGTTCATGAATTGTAAATGAAAGAAATAAAAAACTCAAAAGACAATGGTTCTACAATATAAAGGAATGATATAGGTATATTCGTGACGTCATTTTTCGCACTATTTTTTATTGGGTGTTTTCTGATAAACAGAGTGGGTATTTATGTATAAAATTTTTTTAGGTTTTATCTAGACTCTAGTCATTTTTACTCCCCTTAAGCTTCAATTGCTTACAGCTAGTAATATTCGTTTCCATTTGATTTTTATTTCCCACCGTTTATATTAGGCGCTATCCGATGCCGTCATTTGGGTTAAATTACCTAATTTAACTATACAATAAAATAAAAATTAAAAATATTTTACTTTTGACTTCTATTTTAACCACAAAGTGTAGGTTTTTGTGGTAATATATGTAGTAGCCGTGAGTATAATCGGCTATTACTATATTATAAAAAAGTTTTTTATAAATCTTGTCGACAGTCCAAGACTCGCAGGTGGTAGCTGTCTCTACGATTTCAGATCTGTAATCGATCATCATAAGAAAGTTTCAAATATCATAACAACATTAAGACATTTTGTATGCTATTATTCCTCAAGTTTGAATTTATTTCTTTTAATCTGTTCTATATAGTCAATATCGTACAGGCTAAAGTGTGTATTGATCTCTATTATTTGTACCACTATACTATTAGTAAATTCACATGTAAAGACTACAGATTTTATCTTCATCACGTTTTTGCAGTTAAAACTGAAAGCATGATAAGCACAAAAATGGCAAATAAACCAAAGTATGTTTACTTACCAATATCAATTAATTCCAATTTTGCTTGGTCCTCGCTAAATCCTAAAAGAACCGATTTGTCAGTTTTCTCAAAGATCTTCAATGTAAGTAGTCCATTCCAGTAATCTATTGACCTGGCCAGGTTTGAGCTTGCCAGTGACACCTTCACCACGGGATCTGAAATATCAAATATTTTGTCAAAAAACACTCTACAGCAATTTTCTTAAGCTACACAAAAATAATCTTTTTCATATGGCTCATTAGAGTGGACTGTTGCCAAGCTATTTGGAGGATGCAGTTTCAAATCCTGACACATAACCAGTCTTTCATATTTTCGAAATTATATGTATCGGCGCTCTTACCGTGAAGGAAAACCTGCACGTACGAAGAGATTCAAAGGTTGTGCGTGAAGTTCGCGAATCTGCGGTGGGTCCGTTTAAACACCTTTTAGCCTACCCGGCTCATGCCTCTCGGTGGGGACATAAAATGAACTGATGGTGATGATGATACAAAAATAAGAAAAAACTGTCAATAAATTACATACAATCAGTTGATACGACGAAAACACGTCATATAGACATTTGAGTTATAAGGAAAATCAGCAATAAGCGATGTTTAAGTATTTTGTTCTTACGATTACTCATTGCGCATGTTTAATGTATGATAATGTAATAGCGTTTATTCACTGTCTCTTAAACATTTATGCACAAATTGCTGCCTATTAAAAAAAAATGTATTTTATGCATAATGTTATTTTCAATTGGCTTTATTAAGGGTATATACGTTTTTGATATATGTCTTTTTATCCCACTCACTCGCTGCACTTACAACCAGAAAACCAGTGCTGCAGTGGGTTATACTACTGCAGCGTATGCTGTGGTTCGTACCTGATTGGCCACTGGGTTCTGTGTTTTATGTATATTTTGTATTATTTATTTGTGAACTTGTGGCCAATAAATGTTTTTCTTCTTTCTTTATGAAAAACTTTAGCAGTCAAATAAATAACCTGGTGATAAGTTGCAAACTGTCGCCTATTATTATGTGTCAGTCAAAACTCATAACTGGTCAATATTATTATTATTTGCGGACCAACTCGGTCTATACCCTTTTAACTGTTATTTTCCACCACGAATCCACGTACAATGGAGAAACTATTGTTTATAACGTTTTAAGTCATCTCTGGCTGTCAAGGGATTAATCATCAAGTGTTTTTATCCATGTTGGTTAGGTTACAACTGTGACCCCAAAATCACACGAGTAGAGCGAGCGAAGAAGCGTGCCGCGGCAGTAGCCGTAGCGTAGCGAGGCTGTGGAATAATCAGCTTATCCAATGAATTTTTCAGTCAATAAGCGAATTGACCAGTTATGAGTTTTGTCTGTTACATACACGATATTCTCAGGGACTAAAACAGTGGGTAAATGGTAACTAATTATGTGTAAGTCATTGTAGCCAGCAATGTTTACCAATAACATAGTAACTTTATCTTCCGATTGTTTCCAACAAATACAATAAAGTTACATAATGTTTATGAACTATTTGTTAGTGTTACCAATAGTCATATTCATACACAAAACCAAGTGCTAGATTTTGAATGTTTACAAAAATCCAAACCATTTTGTACTAAGAATCAGTAAAGCGGCGAAAATTATAAGCCATACTTTCACAGATTGAAATGTCAAGTGGCTTATTTCTTTTATATATTACCATTTTATAGAGAATACAAAGTATGAAAAGATTAAACATATAGACAATACTGTTATCTTTTATCACTACCTATTGTACTAAACCAATAGAGATAAGTTATTCATGATGATTGGTTTTCCATTTAATCAAATCAGTGATTTCAAATTAGTACTGATTAGATTTGCCTGCAAAGATTTTATGTTGCATACATTTTCTCCATTTCTATGTACTCTCAGATCTATTACATGCCATAGCTAGGCTGCATAGGTTTCCCCCATTCTGTATCAATTATGTTGAGCTTCCACTTACATGAGTATTAGCACTCTCCAATGCTCTAAAAATGACAATAATAATACTACCCTCCTCAGTGTCATAAATACATAAAGTTGAGTAAATGATATGACAACTTTCTTTAGGGAATTGGAATCCCTTTTTTTCATATCCCTTTATATTCATGTCACTTTATTTGACAAGGATATGTAAAACATAATTACAGTAAGGCCCATATTTTAGAACGAGACAATGTTGATCTTTACTAAAATTAGAGTTAGAAAGAGATGGTGCTATTTATCATATAGAGCGCTATCCCTCTCTATCCTCTTAAGTGAAGATCAACACTTGAGTCTCGTTCTAGAATATGGGCCCAAGGGTTAAGAAAATCTACCAATAAATTTTTGCATAAGATAAATTTCCCATGTTCCAATTCTTTGTACTGACTGTGAATATAAAAACAGGGGCAGAATATAATACAACAAATATAAAAAAATGTATTTGTAGGATCTACTAGCATCTTAATAAAAACAAACCTTTATCAACAGGCTGTGGCTTATCAATGACATAGAACTTGTAACCTCCAGGTGCCTCCATATACTTGACTCCATTCTCCTCTTTCACTGGCCAGTTGTTAGCAGCTGCACGCTTCAAACTCTCACTGGACTGCACTGTGATGCCAATGAAGTCATTTCCTTTCTCGTAATGTGTGATGCCATAGTTGTATGTGAGTTCTACAACAAAGTGTGTGTCCTCTGGCCCATAACCAATCATGGTTTTGCTCCATCTATTTGCGTATGGTCTGAAATAAAATAAGGAGTTCTAAGAAAAATATTACACTGATGTGTAGGTATTGTATTTGTTCAAATAAATGATGTAAATGAAATAAATATTATGTGTTTAATATTAATTTTAAATGACCAACATATTTTTTTTCTTACTACAATTTTCTAAATCTTGGACATAAGGAGCAAAGGTTGTTGAGAGTGAATAACATGAAAACTTTTGGTACAAGATAACAGGATAATGAGAAAAAAATTATGTCATACATGTAAATAGACATTATGTAAATCTATGAATGGTCCTTATGTCTATTCACTCACCCATTGCAAGCTGCTTCACAACCCTCACTGAATTCTTCATGACGCAGCACCTAACAAAAGAACTATTTATTAATATTGAATACTTTTAACCATCAGAAGTTTAATGTTTACATGATATTTTAAAAATAATAACTAATGAAAATTTCTCTATAGCAACTTAAGTTTAAGAATACTGAACGTAACACAATATGATATGTTCTAGTAATTAGACATACTAATTAACCGGTTGCCATAAATACTATGGGTAATTGCGTTAGTGGCCTTGGTCACGTTTTTATATATTACTTGTAGACTAACAGAGCAAAAACTTAATGGCCAGGTTTTTTATAGACTGTTTAGGAGGATTTTGTTTTTTAAAATACTTTAACGTTTTCTTACCTTCATTCCCAAAACATCTCTATAGAATTTTGCGGTTAAGGTCCTGTCGGCTACTTTGAACACAAAATGTAATGCACGTCCGTAATCATTTTTATGTTACTTATGTAACAATTAAGTTTATGAAATGAATTCAATAATATTTAATATAAATGTATATTTTTACAACACAAACTTAGTGAAAGACCACCGCCCGAGCCTACGATGTTGGCTGACATTAGGCTTGGGCAGAAATATTTTAATTAAATATATCGATAAACGATATTTATTTTTCAGAATCGATATAAAATTGCTTCGTTATAGTAAAATAATCAATCAGTATTTATAAAAAATTTTTCATTTATCAACCAGAAATGTGCATTCACGCAACAAGAAAAGAACTTCCATAATGTAAATACATGACAGGATCCTGAATAGTAAGAACTTTTTATAATATTACAAATATGGGTAAAATAACGACAGCTAACTCTCATCTTGTTAATCATTAATGTTTTATAAATTATTAGTATTCAAAAATAGGGGCGGCAAGTCTATTTTAAAAACTTTAAAACCAAAAGATGAGACAAACAATGTACAGTGACTTTTGCTATGAAACCATTATAATAAAGCAGCATTTGTTAAAGTTTTATACAATGTTATAAGCTTTGCAACTAACATCAAAAGCGTGACGTCATAAATTTTGGATGAAGCATTTTTTGGGAAAGTCCAATAATATTAGTTTAGAAATGTAATACCTCCGTCAATTTTAATGTTTCGAAGATTTTATTGTACCAATATTTATATTTTAATAAAGTCCATCGATACTATAGCAATCGAAATAATCAATTAAACGTTTTGCTTGAACTATTCCTTGAACACGTGTCTAGTTTAGCTCTGCATAGGTATTCTCTTATTTATACATGGATTATTAAAGCATTATTATGATTTTATTGATTAAGTTGAAGTATGAAAAAATCGATTATTAGATTAATCGATATTTATCGCCGTCGACTATTTAAAGTATCGATTAAATAATTATCGATACATTGCCCATCCCTGTAAAACCTCACATCCGTCAGAATCATTGTGACATTGACATAAGCGTTTAGTTAGCAGAGTCATGAACTCACAGTTTTGCTTCTTCGATTTTTAATTTATTTTAAATGTCATTACAATGATTGGGTACATCAATTACATATAAATAAATTTGAAGTGTCTGTTTATATTATATTGAATAACATTTTTGCTTTATGCTTAAGAATATTTATATTGTTTTTATTATTTGACGACAATGGTCAAACGTCGGCTACTACACCAAGGGTTCGGTTCGATCCCCGGCATTAGAAACATTTAGCGCATGAACATGCCTGTTTGTAATGGTCTGGGTGTTTCTTATTGTTTTTACAAAAAAAGTAGCATAGACGTATTATACTTTCTCTGTCTACGTATAAAGGTATTTATATCAGTTCAATCAGTTGTTTAGTTCCCTCACTTAATATGGCGCTGTGAGTGTCAGTGGATATTATTTACTATATTTATTTATTTTCTATATACGGTAGTACATATGCCAAAATAACCATTTTTAACATTTTGTCTGTCTGTTTGTTCCGGGTAATCTCTAAAACGGCTGATGGATTTGACGGGACTTTTTAGCAGGTAGCTGATGTAACATGGAAAGCATAGGGAATCCTTTTTATTTAGATACTTTTATTTGAAAAAATAAAGCAATGATTTTCCAAGCGGTGATCGCGCGCCGCCTTACTTAACGAAACGATTTACTGCGGGAGAATATCTTCACTAAAATGTTTGGGTGACATAATAAAAACAGTCCCTCAACCTCCTTCAGTCAGTCTACCTTGCAGCATATCCTAACTTTGTACTTAGCACACTTAGGTAGGTTAACTTTAAGTTTTAGTTTAGAACAATTAGGTACCTACACAAGTACCTGCTTAGGTAGGTATTTTTTCACCATCGGGGTTAAGGATATGGAGTAAGGATGTGTTTCATAGGAAATCAGGATACTCCTCATCTTATTCCCTAAAACAATTTAATAATCAAAATCCATTATTCAATCATTCACATAAAAACTACATATAATTTCATACAGAAATACGGTTAAATATATTTTCTCTTAAATCTATTCTACATTCATAATTTCGTGGGTAGGTAATATTTTTTTCATTTCCCATAATATGCAATAAATATAATCTTATAAAATTCTTATAGTGTTTTTGATCTGTTGTGAGCTACTATCTGTAAATAATTATCTTGAGTTTCATTTACCAATTGATTATATTTTATCAGGTATTCCGTTTTTCAGGATATGATTCGGCGATGACATGTTTATGTCCCTTAGCTTATTTGTTTTCTAAATAATGTTCCTCTTACAATAAGTTTAACGAAATTTTTACACACGAGTGTAAATAACATGAATTAAAGATACATAAATAGGTAGGTACGTAGTACAGTATGTGTAGATATACTATAAAGCGAAATAATGAATGATTTAACGTGATAACAAACAACAGTAATTAACACTTTTATCGACTAGATTAATTCACAGCTGAGCGTATTTCATACGCTACAATGATGACGCATTACATTTCCAAAGCTTTCAAACTAAATAATTAAACAATTATTATAACATTTTTGGATCCGCAATAAACAATCTTAACTTTGGTCATAATGACAGAAAATAATAATTGTAACTAGGTAATCGATTAATTCTAAACATACTTAGGTATTTGTCACTGCAGAGAGTCGAAAAGTTTATATTTTTATAGTAATTAACATTAAACAGAACGTTTACTTGGAGAAATAAGATTTCTAAGAATAATTGCAACAAATAAAAATACTGCAACATGATAGACACCATTACAATTGACTATGATTAATACTGTACAAAACAGGCAAAGCTAGGCATTTGAGTGTACAGGATGGTAGTTTATTTATCTGCTAATATTTCTATCAACTACATGTCGCGTCTAGGTATAACTCGTTTATTTATTCCTCCTTATTCAACCAACCAAAAACAATATAATAAAAAGAATAATACGATAAATTAAGATACATTGTTGAATATGATGAAACATATTTAATAACACCTCAATTAACAGAAAAACAGAGCAACTTAGGTTTAATGAATATACATCTATCATGTAATGTTTTTAAACAAAAAATATACAGGAAGTTTAATTAGCAAATAAACATTTTGAATTATATTTCTTATGAAAATTTAAAATTTCTACAGTTAAAAGCGTTCTTAGAAAAATAAATATCGTCCATAAGACTCCAATAACTAACCCGAAGGTAGGCTTTTAGCCAGCGCCTGCTATTTGTTAATTATAAGAACATAGGTAGAGTGCCATTGTTTTGAATATCGTGATATCAAAATACTGTATATTAAGCTCCAGTTGATTTTGATTTGCTAGTTATATTTGCCAGCTCAAAATTTAAAACGATCATTTTCATTTGTATTTTCAGAAACTTTGATTTGTGCTTCAATCATGATGATCGTATGATGAAAACCTATCAGATCAAGTGCTCAGCTTAAACAATCTGTCAAATATCGACTAGCCTGTGTTTATATAGATATACTAGTTTTTCCTACCTACGATGTTCGGATCTTCACCAGATTACCGTATAAAAAGACAAATATACACAAAATGAATACATGAAGCACGAGCATCAAGCGTAAAAACAATTAATGTTATTATGAAAACTTTAGGTTGAAAATTTCCAGCAAGATTTATATTGGTTGGTTGGTTACGTTTTCCTACTGAAGAACTATACAGGCGCTTAGTTCTTTTGGTCTAAGGCCTGTAGAGATTGTGCAAGCTGGTCGCATCAAAGCATCAGCACCAAACGCCGAAATTTCAACCTAGAGGAGATACAAACAAGACATCGATACAAGCTACAGTCAAATGAACGTTTGTCATGTCAGGGTGCGTTGCGGGTTCAATTGTTTGGTTTCTCTTTATCATTGCCGTCTTTTTCTTTCTCCTTTCTTTCTCTTTTCTTTATCCTTCTTCTCTGGAGCTGCTGTAAATGCGCCGGCAGAGCCTTTAGAATAGCATGTATGATAAAACACATAAATTAAAATAAAGCTTCTATCTTTGAAAGTCGAGAAGTGAGTTGCAAACCTGTTAATGTATGAAGGAAATGGAAGTAGGGGCAGGAAAAGCTTCTCACTGAGCGCTTGCTTTATTCCATGTCTTTGTGAGGTCGTCGTATCCGTAGAGCTGGTCCATTTATGTCGGAGCATGGCTCTCCCGTACCGTAAGAGCGTCGGTGGCTCAATGGTGTGGACTGTTTGCCCTCCTACCGGGAGGGCTGATGTTCAAATATCGCTACGTACCAATGTGTTTTCGAATTTTCGAAAAATATATGTACGTTATCCGACGCTCTTACAGTGAAGGAAAACATCGCGAGGAAACCTGCGCACGCCTGCGAAGACATCCAAGGTTATGCGTGAAGTCGTCCAACTCGCACTGGGCCCGCGTGGACGACTAGGCCTAATCACTATACAGGTGGCTCGTGTCCTCAGTGGGGACGTTTAATGAGCTTGATGATGATGATGCATGACGAGTAAATAATCCCCATAGCTATGTAGTGCGGGAAGCCCGTGCCCTGCAGAGGGCCGTTAATTATGATTATAACGAAATGAATTACGTGAACACATTTATGAAAAAACCACCGCCAAGGACGCCTTAATGCCCCAAACATAATAGATTTTCTATTGTGTCTGGATTCCCGGCGTTCAGCGCCGGATTCAATTTTTTTGGTGGGGCAAAAATTTAGAAATGCCGCCCCCGCCCTCTTTTATTTATTTTTACCTTTATCATCCTATATTATTTCACTAATTTATATAATAGGTCCTCAAATTGATTGACATTTGGACAAAGCTGCAACTTTTTACGCAGCTGTGATCAGTTTCAGAGATATTACATCTCCTTGTCTTACTCCTCGGTGCCAATGATAAGCCAATGGTAAGCTCTTCATGTACTCGGCCAACAATTCGATATAGCAGTAGTCAAGTCAGGCACCGTTGGAGGGAATGAAACACAGCCCAAGTCTCGATCGAATCGAAGGCTTTCTCATAGTCCACAAACGCCAAACATAATGGTCAGTTATACTCTCCGCTCTTCTGTATAACCTGCCACAGCGTATGTAATATGTAGTCTATGGTGCTGAAGCCTTTGAGGAACCCGGCTTGTTCGGAGGGCTGGAAATCGTCAAACATATGCGCGAGACGGATCATAATGACTCTGGAGAATAACTTGAAGATGTGGCACAATATCGTAATGGGTCGTTAATTCTTCAATAAGCTTTTAATATCTAAGATAACTCGTAACAGATGTAAAAACGGCAAGATTAGTTTATTTTAGTCATTTTTATAATGTAATGTCGTATGGTCTACCGTTGTGGGGTACGGCTGCCGACATTGATACAATATTTGTGCTACAAAAAGAGCTTTTATCTACAACCTTAGACCACGTGACTCTCTTAAAGAACAGTTCAAAGAAATAAATTTGTTTTTTTGTAATGTAATTTTTGTATATTTTTGTCGTTCATAAGTGCTTTTTGTAAGCCTAATTTAAATAAATGAATTTTGACTTTAACTTATCATACCCGGAATATTAGGCTCTCTCCAAGCGGATACGAAAACTCGTTCGCAGTTCTCGTTCTTTCTACTATTTCAATAGAAGGTTAATTAAGGACCTTATTAAGGAGAACAGGGGGCCCAAAGTTTTCCAAAAACCACTTGGCAGGAGCATTCTGGTGAAGCTTAATATAGCAGATGGCCAACTACTCACATTACGCCAACAGATCCTGGAAGAGGTTGAGAAATTCTATGGATTTGTCGAGCGCTCATCAGTACAGACCGAAGACAGCGAAGATCTACGTGCCCTACTAAGGCACCATTGTACGTAGGATATGCCGGATGTTGACGTTAGCGAAATTAGTGCAGCACTGAAGCAACTGAGAAATGAAAGGGCCCCGTGGGATGACGGTATTACGACAGAACTCCTAAACACCGGTGGACAACCCATCCTTAGGACATTAGGTGAGCTCTTTTAATGCCGTCATCTACCTGGGAACTACACTGGAAGCGTGGTCCACAAGCGTTCATTAAGAAGGGTGATAAAGCTCTCTTGAAGAATTATAGACCGGTAGCGTTTCTGATAAGCGTCGGTGGCGTCCTTCTCCAGATTGTCCAAGAATAAGTTTACTTGGGCTAAAACTTGACCGGCACAATTTCGGAAGGGAAGCTAGTAGGAGGATTCATTTGGGCTGGCGGCATCAGGCAAGTTACATCAGATCTTCACGTCGACGATTCCGCAACGCTTAAGGACAAAAGTCTTTGAGAAATACGTCCTACCCATACCAACATACGCAGATGAGACATGGACACTGACTGCGGATTGGTTCAGAAATTCAAAGTTACTCAACGAGCGATGGAGCGTGCTATGTTGGGAGACTCTTATACATAAAATCAGAAATGATGTTATCCGCAAAAGAACTAAAATTACCGGCATAGTTCGCCAGATTAGCGAACTGAAGTGGCAGTGGGTAATGATGTCGCAGAACCGATGGCCGTTGGAGCAGACGAGTTCTGGAGCGGAGACCGCGTCTTGGCAAGCGTAACGTAGGACGCCCTCCGGCCCGATGGACCGACAACTTGCGAAAAGTCGCTGGTGGAGTCTGGATGAGAAAAACGGAGGACCGGAATATCTGGCGCAAAATGAGACCAATGTCCAACAGTGGACTGCGATAGGTTGAATAGAGAGGGAAAAGGTTTAATCACCTTTCTTGAAGAAGAACACCACCACGCCATTGCTCCTCACCTTTGGTGTCGCACCATCACCGATTCCGGAATTCCGGGCGTGCCCCCTACTTTCAAAAGCTCTGCGGTATATCCGTCGTAGCGGGGGTCTAATAACGCTTAAGCTGTTTCATAACCATCCTAACCTCGGCAAAAAAGCAATGTCATTAAAAAGTTACAATTTATCAATTATTGGTATTGATATTAATCAATTAAGTTCTATAATGAAATAAGACTACTCGCCTCAGCTTTTTCGAAGTCACACTGGATGAAAAAGGCGTTTTATTTCCAATTTATTTTGTATATTTTCTTAAAAACGTGGTCGCTTGATGCAAGTAAAAGGAGCTTAATTGTTTATTTTATTTTTTTTTCAATTGTAGCTGTCCATCATGAAAATGATATAGCTTTAAAGCAGCTAAGTTGGCATCAATTAACATAGAGAAATAACTACGTAACTTTGAAATAATACACTGCTGCCCTGTATAGAGATCGACGAGAGAGTTTTCGTATACAGCGTCATTCCTCAGATCGCAGCTGCACCCGCCTTGCTGACCGTGATCTGCGGGCGCCTATTTAGAACTATGCAAAAAAATGTAATGTTCAGTAACATGCCTTACTCCGCTCCGGTTATCAGTCGTATTCTATGGCCATGCACTATGTACTATTTTTATTCCGCGGCAAGTAGGTAAATGATGAGTGGTCCATTAGTCGGTTTGCCGCCCCTGAACCGTGCCGCCCGGGGCACGTGCCCCGTCTGCCCCCCCCCTAGATCGCCCTGCCGCGTTAATGGGTTAAGCATTCCAACCGTCCGGTTAGTCAGTAAACTACATGCAACATACCTCCTCAGCGACGGCCATTAGTACAAATTCGAATTGCTGTTTAGTAGCGACGGTGCGTGGGCGCTGGTCTCTAATGTGCTCGAGTGTTGCCGCGATGTCGATCTCTTTGGCGCCCTTAGCCATGCGGTTAAGGACCATGTCGATTAGGCAATAGGTGCCCGTGCGCCCGGCTCCATCACTGATAAAGATTTTCATATTTATTATGGTTAATTTGCTCCGAATGTCACGGTCTCGATATGAATCCCTATGTCTATAATTATCTATGAACTCTATAGTTGTTATAAAATCCTATTTCAAAAATTAACTTTTACGCTTTCTTACTCTGTTGTTATGTTCCTTAACTGTAATGTGGAAGAGATGTCTTATTAGCTTACGGCTACTATTTGTACCTTTGTTTATTAAGTTTTTGTACCTACTGTCTATTATATTTAATTAATAAATAATAATAATAATTCTCTAAATAAGTTCCTATGGGTACCTACATCCCTACTAAGGTATGAGCTAAAAGTTTAAAGTGCCATAAAATACGATCTAACTCTAGGCTTTCAGTGCCCTAAAGGAATTTAAAAAGGCTAATAATGTTATGGTTACAAAATTGAGCTTCGTGAATTATTAATGTATCTCACTCGTGCTATTATTTTTATATCATCAAATACAGCGGACAGATTTTCAAATGAGTAGTTATAAGACCTTAAAGAAATTACACACGAGCATCCTACTTAATAAAAATACTATTCATTCGTTTAACTGGCTTTTGTTGGCTGTTGATGGCCTTAGCTAGTTGGATCACCAGGGTCGTCCCAGATTAGCACCTTTATCATTATTGGCAACTTTTCGTTTATTAACGGAATGAATAATCGAGTCTAAGCCCGAGCTGCGATGTGTAGATTTGTTTTAGTTTGATGTGTAGATGTCGATGTGTATATTTTAATTTTAAAAATATCTACCAATGCGCTCGTGTCGTGATATTTTGCATTAAAAACCTTTTATAACAAATATAATACGTGTGATAATAAACTAATTGGTAAACTTAATCGTACGATTTGCAGCAGCATCTAACATTTGTAGGATCAGCGAATGCAAAATCCCACGTTAGCTTTGGTTTCGTTTCTTATCTGTAGTAGCTCACTCTTGCAGTAGTCTTCTCTGGTGAAAGAAAGGAGGGCAAAAATGGCCTTGTCTAGAAAAGTTTTTAGGGTTTCATGTAAGTAAAAATGCTTTGATGAATACGTTTTCTAAGCGCCTGTTATAGAAAATGATGAAATGGAAGACGTTAAGAAATATAATTTGTGTAACGTGTTTTATCGACTAATTACGATTATCATAATAATAGGGTATCTAATTTTCAATTATATTAAAATATGGGTAAGATATGACACTATTCAGATGTTATCAGACAGACGATAAGATCCACATGACTTCGATAAGATAGTTTGTGATGTTGTTTCAAAATAAACGTAGGTAAACGTACGTATTATGTTAACCTATTGAAAACAGCTTTATACTAAATTAATATTGCGTAATATTTAATCATACACCTACTAAACTATAAGGACTGCATACAGCAGATTCATTATACATTCAAAACTTTATAGAAAAAAATGCTGAGAGGGATCCTAAACCCAGTAAATTTAAAAAAAAACTAGTATTTTGAAAAAAAAAAGGTTCTAAGACTGTTTTTTAAAGTTTAAGCTTATGGGAACATAATATTACCTGCAGTGTACCACTATCGGGCATGATCTTCCTCTGTAAGATTTGTTCACTTTCCTGAAAAATAAAATAAAATGAATGTTAATGTATTATAGGTATATAGCAGCATACAATGTATTAAGCGACTGATGAAAGCAACATTTTAAGTACGCATATTCACTTTTGTTTCATCCTTAAAAGTCGTAATAGAAAAATGTCTTTTTCGAGGCTATATATTTGTAAACTTTATAATTTTTTTAATAAATAACCCATACCTAATCACATACTTTCTGAATATCAATGAATAAATATTTTTTATCGTTATCTCCGCTAAATATAAATACCTGTAGTTTTTGTTCTAAGAGCTTTATTCTTTCTTTTGACAGGTAAATACTCATAAGTTCTTAGGCAGTGCAATAATCAGCTACGAACACTTTATTCTGGTTTCTTACCTTCTGAATTCGAGTAAAGCCTTTGTGGAAGATGGCACACCGTTCTCCGGCCAGGACAAAAAGTGGAACTGGGTGACTGTGCGCGTCTCTCCCGTGCGCTGGTTTTTCAGGTAGAAACTCCTTACAAGGTAGTCGTCACACCAGATGTGCTCGCTTACGAGGTGTACCTGGGGAATAATATTATTATCAAATATATGATCGGGCTCAAACTTCAATTGTTCAAGCTTTTCCAAATCTCAGACTAAGGCCCATATTCTAAAACGAGACTCAAGCGTCGATCTTTACTTGAATATAGTTAGAAAAGGATATCGCTCTAAACGATAAGTAACGCAATTCCTTTCTTTTTTAATTTAAGTACAGATAACGTTTATTTATTTATTTTATTTGGGATATCAAATAGCTCACAATGAATCCTTAAAACGAATACTGAATACATTTGTGTTGTTTATTATGAAGCTCACACCCTTATCCTTAGGTTATTAAGGTTAAGTCTCGTTCTAGTATAAGGGCCTATTTTTTTACAACTTATCACTGAACATAGGTTGCTCTCATTCTGGGTGTACAACGCGCTTGGTAACGCGATCCTCCGCTTTTCTCATCCAACTTCCACTAGCGACCTTTCGCAAATCGTTCATCAAAGTCGTCGGAAGTTCCGAAGGGGGTCATATGGCTAGGTAAAGTAGGAAAACATTTGTTGGAAGAGACAAAGTTATTTATTAAAATACTATAAAACTTTCCGAAGTACGCCTTCACCTGTTTATATCAAAGATTTTAAAAATCCATGTAAAAGGGGTACTATATGAATAAAATATATATGAATATTTAAATATATGAATATTTAACGGATATGGATACAATGTGTGGTCTTGGTCTGCACACAGTGTTTCAGTCACAAAGTTTTAACAGTTAATTAAGTACAGGTACTTATTGGTTAATAGAAAAACTGTAACAAATATTGTGACAAAATAGTAAGTTAATGTTTTTCCTGTTCTCTACTTGAAATAAAATGACCTTCACGCCATTGAAAAATAAAAGTGAGAATATTGTTGGCCTTCACAAAACAAGTGGGGACCCCAGGTGACTTACTTCATAATACCTACTATATTAATTAATTTGTGTTGGTTTATAGCATTATAACTTACTCATATATGTGATAGAGTTCAGAGCCTTCCTCCGGCCAGTATCGATGGCAAAGCTGTTGACCATTCTCCGTTAACCGGGTGAGCATCACCATGACGACGCTGCCTTGCTCCCACACCATTTGCCAGAAATCTGGGCGGTGTGCGCCAGTGGACCAGCTGCTGCGATGTACGCCGGATTGCGGGGTCATGATCCGTCTGCGAAGGTAGGTAGATAAAGCGTTTATTTATATCACCAACACACACAACAGTTGAATTTAAAAACAAAAAAGACACATTTACAAGTAGGTAGGTAGAGAAATTTAGAGTAATATTATCACTTATTTTTCTTTTTTTTCTTTTAAGTTTTCAGACAACGGTGCGGTCAGTTCGTTTACATAATAGTAAGTGATATATAATGACAGATGCAGTGTTGAAGGAATTTCATAACAGTTCCTCATTATTTTCCACCAACATGCCCTGCGCCTGTCACCCGAGACGACAAATGTTAAATCTCTTATAATTAATTAGTTTTAACCGGGCTGAGTCGGTAATTTTACTAGATTTGGTGCCCTGAACATAGAATTGCAAAACACTCATACTTCACGGCACGATATCTGGCACTGCGGTGGTACCTACTTAAACAACCTATATGTAATACATATGTTAAGGTAGAGTTCTCTTAAGTTTTAGCAATTGGCACCCGTTAAACAAATAAAACGGAATACATGACGTAATAACATAATTACGTCAATCATCTAATTATCCGAAATGAAAGATGATTCCGTGCTTCGGTGGGCACGTTTAGCCGGTGGTTCCGGATAACTTAGGATGGTAGTCCTTAACACCCACCAATCCGGATTGGCCAACGAGATGGGTTACGACCCAATAAACCAATGGCTTTTGTGTATGTTCCCTGCAGTAGAACGTTTTAGGCTGATGATGATAATGATCAATACAGCAATATTAATTGCGGTTGCTGCGAGCATATTTGAATAACTTGCAGTGCTCATAAAATTAAATCAAAAGCCTAGACGGTTAACATTGCCTATAAACGTCATATATCATTAACTTCGACTTGTCATGAAGATATTACTTCACTAAAGGTATTGTTACTTTATTTAGCAGCTAACATAAATATTTTGAATCCGAGTGTAACATGTTTAACGTTGATATTATCTATTTCGATTATCGGTTTATATCGGGCGTTAAGTGTGTCCCTACCTTTGGCATGAATGGGCCGACGCGACCAAAGTGACACCATGACCTGAGTTCGATTACCGGTACTGCAAACGCACCTCTAATAAAACGTCCCAAATAATTGGGATGTCTTTGAGTTGACATCTAAATTGATTTGATAATAATTGCACTGGAAGGGAACAGTTATACCTACTCGTATTATAAATAACATTATTCGCTTGACTTGATCCAAAATATATAAATGAAGCCAATGTTTGGATTATGTGGGTTTTTTTTCTGCTGACTTGCTGCTACTGAGCAGAATGCGGGATTTTTTTCATTTTTTTTATGTTATAAGTGTACAGGGCGGTCTGAACGCTCACCTGATGGTAAGTGATACGCCAGACCATGACAGAGCGGCATTAAAGGAGACTAACAACTGATAGACAGTTATTATCCCCCATCAATGCCACACTGGGCCAGTCACCCGAGACAACAGATGTTAGGTCTTATACCCGGTTATTTCACTAGCTACAGTGCCCTCATCCCGAAACACAAAAGTGCATAACACTCCTGTTTCACGGGATGATATCTGGCACTGGTAGAACCTACCTAGACGACTCAGTATCGAGTCTACCACCTAGTAACTTACTAATTTACTATGAGCACAACATGTGTAAAACTATATATAACTGTAAGGACCAATGAGGGTCCACATATGGCAAGCAACTTACGATAGTGGATGCGTTGATGTAATCAGAGCCGAGATGGTTTGACAAGGTGTTCAACGTGACCCTCGAGTGGTCATAGGGCAGCACGTCAGCGTAGCGGTTCTTGCCGGTGTTTTCGGGCTTCATTGCTGCGGTAGAGGCGCAGGGCTCCGCTTCATAAGCGCATAAAGCTCTCCACTCCTGCTCTAAGCGGTCCTTGTTACGAAGGTGGTCTTCCATGTACGCCTGTATGTAAATAACTGTATTATGCAAGCGATTTCTATAATAAAACATATAGTTTCGGCATAATTCTATAACTTGATTATACACAAATGTTTAAATATAATAAGAGACACATCGAGATAAATTTAAAAACAAGTTTTAAAAAGTACACAAACCATGACGTTAAAATAATCTTGTACTTACCAAAACCATGTGTCCAGTAGAAATGTCCATGTTCGTTAAAGCTGGTTCTTCACTCCTAAACAATATAAAAAACATAATGCTATGAATTTGCACATGCAGTAAATCCTGATTATTGTAATCATTTAATTTTGGTTTAGGTACTGCTATTGCATTGCTATTGCCGTTTGTTTTTAACCAGAGCTGCTTAACTTCAATCGAAAATAAATTCTTAAAATACTCGTATTCAAATAAAGTCTAAATCATTGTTCTAGAATACGTTTTCCGTAACATCTTCAAACTTACCAGGATGACGTGCTCGATCTAGTGGATGGTGAGTTAGCATCAGGCTCTCGAGATAGCGAGGTAATCCGTTGAGGTGCTGAGTCAGCAGGATGTGGAGTCGTTGGAGCCGTCTGCCCAGTCCACTTGCCTGACATACGAGCTCGACACAGCTCCTGTTTCCAACAGGTCAATATTATTTGCGTTAACATAAGTGCATGTGTCAATATAATCAAATAATAATATTAAAATACCAATTACGTTAATGTTATTCCAGAAACCACATGTTTATATGATAATACGTGGGTTACCTATTAAACTGCACTGTCATATTACGGATAGGCTCGTTGACTGCATGTATTTATTGATACGTCGTCATAATATGTTGAAAATTTGTAAATTATCCTTACATGAAGGAGTTATTGTTTAAAATGTACTATACTATTTTCCAAATTTATTTGTAATGCAAGAATAAATAATACTACCTGATAGTCTCTAGTGGCTTCGGCATCGATTTCCGCGGCAGACGACAGACCTTGCATCTTCCTCTTGGAACTAAAGTCTTTCTTCAAAAGTACGGCGAAGATCACAGCGCCAACTATCAGCACGGACAGGCTTCCAACTAACGCCAACAAAACTGGCAATTCCAGGCCAAAGATCAAAGTCTCAGGTGACTCCACGCGACGCATCACAGGACGCTTGCTCTGTGAAAGTGACTGATGTTGAGAAAATTAGGGACAATTTTCGTAACAAGACAAATATGAATTAACATAAGAATATAATGTTGAAATTTTGCTTACCCTATCACCACGCCTGTCGATAGAATCTGAGCACCTGTCTCACGTCGTAATTCGTCTTTGATGTCATCTGAAAATTTTATCTTTTACGTGAAAACTTATTCCAACATAAAAATCGACAGTATCGATAAAATAAATGTATTTTCTACCTTACCTACGCGTCTAGCTACATCGACGGCATTGTAACCTTTGCTGTTTTTCTCGACTTTAAAGGTTACTTCTCCTCTATCAACACTGAAAAAGTATGTTTAAAAGTTTTTGATAAAAATGTATTTATACTAAATAAAAAATACAGGGCAATTTTAGTTGGGCAAGTTGATGTAGGTACTAAGATTGCAAAGAGAGAAGAAAAAGATATACCTTACCGAGGGTTAGTAAAGGTGTTCTTTTCTAGACCAAGCATTTCTTCTAATCTGGATATAAATGAAATCCCTTTTTCCCAATCAGTGAGGAACCTGTACACATTTAGACAAATAAGAAATAAATCCGGTAAAATTTAAAAAAAACGCGTTATTATAATTACCTGTCTTGGAATAAGACATATGCATAGGCAGGGTCGTAATCATAATCATTATGGTCATGGTCGTGTCCAGGTGCCGACTTTTGCGCACTCGCTGACCCATGTGCTAAAATACAAAGTTTACCACCAACGATACAATTAACACCGTAAATATTCAAGAATAAAAACATCAAGAGCCAATTGCAAAACATGCATGTAATAAAAAAACCAAGCATGACACATTAAAACGAATATGGCAATAATTATCACCACAGAAAATTTCGAATGTAATTTATATTTTGTAAAATCTAGATTTGAGACAAATGGCTATTGTAAACATATGTTTATTTTAAACAATCATAAGCTTTAGCTCATCTAAATAACGTTAATATAATAAAAAATGAACGACATGAATGACAAAAATGCCAAAAAAAGCTTTATTTATTATTCCCATAAATAAACCAATAAAATATTACAAACAATATACGACACTTAAAACTGAAATAATTAAGAAAACACAACCTGGACAAGACAATAAATCCATGCCAAAGTGTAGGAAAAAATTGTGCTCACATAGGGAAACATTTAGTGCAGAATCTAGACAATATGTAGGGTGCATCTGAATATTTTTAGGAAATGTAATATTTTATGTAGCCTAATATCGTTTTAACTGGAGGGTTACATACATATCTAAAATCGGTTTCCCAGACCGCTGTGACACTAACCTGTCACAGATTTATTGTTGTATAAGATCTTTAACATTTTCGCGTCCACGCGAGGCCCGGGCTTTTTAACATCATCTCTTTCCCTACGTTTAAAGCCCCATTCATTATTAAGAAAGTCTTGGATATCTTCCGAATAAAATTTTGAATTTTCACCTGAAACATTTTTGTTAAGTACTGGTCCCACGTTTTAAGTGGTAACTTTCTAGGCATATCTTGGTAGATTTATGGAGCATAATATGTGTCAGTTTAATACAAAATAAAAATTTGTTAACATATAAAATTAACTCAGGAAAACAGACAAACGATCGTTTTGGGTTTTGATGAGTGAGACAATGCTGCTGCATTGCTAAACTATCCGCAAATTAAATCATAAAGCAACATAAATATATATTTTTACATAATATATTGATTGCTTCATAGTAAATTCTAATGCTGCTCAGGACTCACCCTGCAGATCATCAGCACTCATAGGCCCTCCCTCTGCATACAGAGCACCTTGAGATTTCAATTTAGAATTGACTATCTCTCGCCAGTAATTCATCAAATATTCCATATTTTTGGAATTTTTACCGTTGGAGCCATCTGTAAAAGATCTTTTATTAGTTATACCATTTTTTTCTATTTCTAATTCTTTATAAAATTCATACTATTACCCTTCATGTACGGACCTAAATCGCCGCTGCCGGCTTCAAATGGCATTTCATCTATTCCATCTTCATCTATGTATATTCTTTGTTCCGGTATTTCACCAGTTTCATACTCAAAGGGAAAGTTCTTTTCTGCAAAACTTTGCTTATATTTTTCCAAAGCTTAGAACGGATTTCAGCGTCCAAAGAAAGCGAAAATCTATTGCTGTTATGTATTCGCCGTTGTAGGTGGTGGACGTGTTTTTATTTTTCCGAAAATGTGCACCGAGGCGTTCTTCATCAGCAAAAACACCGGGATCATTGTTCTTAGGTTCGACTTTTGGTAGAGATTTTTTGTCTTTATCAACAATAACACGGGGTACTGTATCTTCAGGCTCATGTGTTTTAGCCTTTTCGGCTTGTATACGTTCTCGAAAACCTTCGAATGGTAATATAACAGGTGAGTCTTCTGATGCGCTCATCATCATCAAATCACGTAATTTGTCACTTGGATTTTCGCCATCGGTGACTGATTCTTCTTTTCCATCTGTTAAAAAGAAATGAAGTCAATAAAAACACAATACTTACAGACCTTTACCTAAAACCCATAAGTATAGTCGATTACGCTGCTGTTTGAATTCTCCTTACCTTTAGCCATCAGATATGCAATAGGATCTTCATCGGGTGATAATGGTGGATTATATACTTCATTAGCATAGTCCGAGTCAGCAGAGTTCGGTGTAAATCTAACAAAAGCTGTTTCATCAGGTTCAATCTAAAATTCAAGTAAAATATAATAAGACAAATGCTTAATAATAAATGCAATTTATGGTTTGTAATATTAATACGTACTTCTGCATTTTCTTCATCAACTTCTGAATCTGTACTTAATTTAGGATCGGCAAAGTGTTCACATATTTTTGAGTTTACCCCTGCCGGATCCCTAAAAAAATAAAATATTGATTGAAAACACTAGGATAGTTAGGCTCCCATGGATCCATCACTACAGATGCGGTGATTTATTAATATTGAATTATTTGCAACTTTTCCCAGAATTACAAAGGCTTTGGAATACATGGAGATGACGAATCTGTCTACATTTATCTCTATCTTTTATGTGGGACAAAGCTACATCAAGATCAGAACTGTTATGGCGAGAGAAATATGCAAGATTTCTGGACTTACTTATCCATAAAAAGGTTTAAAAGAATCACGTCTATTCAGAGTTTTTCAGTAAAATACAAGACTGCCTTACTTTATACACAATATATGTCTGAAGACTTGAAACTTACTTAAGTGAGCTCTTAGATCATTATTTTATTTAAATTAATAAACAAAGACATAAACATACGCGCGCACACATACACACACATTAACTAATATATACATTAATAATCAATTACACACTCTTCATATACATGATGCATTTCATGTACCGAAAATAGGTGACAGTAATAAAGTGGATTTCATATAGTATTTTTATATTGTTGAATAATATAACAACCCAATAATTGTTATATAATTTTAGGGTAGGGAAGACATAAGTTATGCTTGGTTGACAAACCAAGCATAACTTATGTCTTCCAACAACATATCAGAGGGCAAGAGGAGTAGCCAAAAACCAGCGATGCCCGGGATTATCCTCGTTGCAAATTCAGCTGAGCTCCTTCCCTTTGTCTCATCATAATAGATACTTAGGTTTTATTTTTGATTCTTCCTTATAAAATATGTTAAGTGACATTAAATATATTCTTATCTTACACTTACAAGTTCTGCCGAAGAGTGTAAAGCATGGCCTGCAGTACGCACTGCGTGTACGCATGCTCCCAGCGGTAGCCGCGCTCGGCCAGCCGCTGCAGCTCACCCTCAAACCACTGCAGCTGTCCCGATGACATGTCATACCTGACACAAAAGGGGACCTTGGTACACCAGTTAACAATAGGTTAAAAAATAATAGGCAAGTGAATTCTAATCTAAAAGTTTTGTTAATTCATCTAAAAGCTACTAATAAAAGATAAAATAGATTCTTTTTTTGTAAATATCTTGATTAATAAACTATATTCATATGAATAATTTAAAGAAAAAGTAAAACTTAAAATATTACGAAACGAAGAAACGAAGAATTGGATTGTTTTGTTGTGTTTCTTCTATTTATTTAAAGTTTGTATAATGTTATGTAGTTTAAGGACAAAATATCTTAAAATACATCAAATAAGGATTAAAGTATGTTAATTGTTAGCAAATCATTAAAAATGGAAACCAAAGCAAACATGAACCTTAAAAATAATTCTAATAACTCGAAAATAGACCTACTTGAAGAGTGCATCCTCATCGGGTTCCTCGTATATCTGTATACACTTCCCGAAGGCGAAATCTAAAATTTTTGGTAGGCATTAATTTAATGTTCATTAAACATTAATTAATTCAACTTAATACTAATACTGCCAAACTGTAGTGCCTACCGTCGTAGCACCACTCCGCGCCGTCCACGCATAATGAGGCGCTAAATAAACATCCTGCCGGAAAATGGAAAAAATATTAGTAAGAATTCATTTAAAGAAGAAATTATAGATAGGGAACACTGGATTTTGAGTTTCGAATACTCCGATTTCAAGGTTTGTTTGCGTTTCAAGTATGTAATTTCAAAGGAACCGATTCTGAATGTTACAGCAAGTGAATGTCTCTAAAGTATCAGTGTATGCAATGTTATTAATAAATTTAAAATAGTTTTTGTGTCCATTTCAATATATTTAAATATTGAGGCTTTCAAATCTGACAACCTTTAGAGGTTGTCAGTTAAGGTTACTAAGTTGTCACTTGTTTCAAGATCTATCAATGTTCGTCAATCAATGAAGCAACCTAAAAGTCCCATTACCCGGGTCGTACCCGGTTATAGACATTACCATTCTACTGCAAAGACCATTGAACGCAAACTATTTTGAAACCTCCGTGCTTCAAATGGCACGTTAATCACTTAACTATGGCAAATCGAGACACAATCAAAAATCTAGTAAAAACGTCTCCTAAAAATGGTGTACCAGACAATTGGTTATGCCTTAGTCCCCGGTAACACCCACCAATTGCCGTATGATCCCGTGATCCTGTTTAAACTTCACAAAGCTATAAGGGACAATATGTGCCCAGCAACAGAATTTTAATTACTATTTAATTGATGTATTTTTAGCTTACCTATGTTACCATCGGCGTACGAGGGCGCCAGCGAACTAAGAAGCGCCAGCGCCCACAAGCCTGCCGCCAGTGGAGGCGGCACATCACATCTGCACACAGTAGAAATAAAAAAAATCGAGTATATTTCACCTATAAAGAAGCGTACATCTTTCACCGCTCTAATAAATATAAAGGGACTGCTTAGTTCACTACGATATAGGTACTCTCAGTATCTTTAGTTTTTAAACAAAATAATTAATAAAAACTTTATATTTTTGTTCGAACACTATTTTGCTTTTTAAGTTTGATAGGATGATTACACTCAAACGTAATACAGTTCAGTTTGAATCATATAATGTTCATTCAATTTCTATGATTTAGAAATTTGTGATTCCGATGAATTGATTAATGAAGCAGAAAATTAAGACCATCCTGTATGAGAATAAAGCTAAACCACACACAATATGTTAAAAAAACGTAGACAGAGAATCGCTAATCCCTAGATATATGAGATTTTTTGGTCAAACACTTATTTTTCTTGATAAAGTTGTTATGTAGTAAATCTAGTTCTGCGCTGACCCCAATGAGTAAAATTGCACGTCGATAAAGAAAGGCCTTTTTAAGAATCTGAGCAACGAAAAATCAATTAACCATTTGACCGCCAATGATTACGTCGCCAGACACAATAGATTTTCATTTTTTTATTGAACAGGAGTTTCTATTGAGTCCGGATGCCCGGCGTTCAATGGGTTAAACCCTTATTTTTACTTTTTATAACTATCATGAATTTACGATTATATTAAAGTAGGCACTAGGCATGTATGACTTTATCGATGTAAACAAAAAATTAATTTAAATTATAAACCCATAGAAGTAGCAACGTTCAATACTATCAGCTATTCATTAAAAACGCAGTATATTTCACAGTTCTATTATACAGTAACATTATTCAAAATTGTAAAATAATACTAAATTGGTTTTTGTATCTTGCATCTGCTACGTTCATTACTACGAAATCTATTCAATGCGCTACGCACACTGCGGTCAAATTATGCTACGAGGGAGCTACTTATTTGTTTTAGAGTTGATTACTACTTTGGCAAGTTACATTTAATAAATGTAAGTGCTCTCTTACAGGAACCTTTACAAACTATAGGTAGGATCCCTTGGACCCAATCTAGGATCATATATTAGAACATTATAATCAAACATAACATCATAATCAACAAATAGTATAGCTTCATTGGCTAATGGAAGTGATTAACATAAAATATTATTACTGAAACAAAGGCCATACCTGCTTTGATGGATTGATAAAAATAACTCATCTAGTAGTAGTAATGCAACGCTACATGCCATCACGTTAAATCAAAACCTGTCAATAAATAAAATTTAAAATATAAAACAAATCGCCATATCTTGAAATTATATCAGTACCCATATAAATAATATTACCAAAAAAACACGATAAAGCAAAAATGTACTCTTTCCCCTTTTGATGTACAGTGTTCGGCATTGAAAAGAATTATAGTTAGCAAAGGAAAATGCTCTGGAATATTACTATTTTTGTTGTTACTTTATATGATCCATTTCAATAGGGCTCTTTCATCCTTTGACCGGGGTTTTCTCGCGATCCTTGGATACTTTTCGTACGCCCACTTTAAGACGTATAAAATCAGTAAGTATTACCAAAAGTAGTAGGATGGTGTATTGGTATCTTTATTTTTGGTCAATCTTAGTAGAATATATAGAGCCCAATCCATTGGCTGCCCCAGTTAGTGCCAGATTTCCCGGTCACTTGTTTTACTTAATAAATTAAACAAAATATATATTAATATTTTTTTTATATATCTTAGTATAAGCAAACTTAACATATTATTTGACGATCAAACGGTCGTAGTAAGTAGATTGTGAAACAGGCTAGGATACTAAAATTACCAAGTTTTAATGCGGGAAAGTATTTTTTTTTTAGTTTGAAATCATATTAACTCACGAGATATGGCTATTTATTCATAGGTGCGGATAATTATTTATATAGCATTTATTCACAATAATGACATTTATTTTAGCATAACATTTTATCAGTTCCTAAAAGCGTCCGCCACACGCTCGACTAATGCAGTTAGATTCGGGTAAAAATAGCCCGGAATTTCCAATAACGTCCATGATATGGATGATACATTTATAATTCTGTATCGGAAAATGCTGGTTGGTGATCTCAGGCTAGAATTTAATATTATCTACCATTTCATTTCACTCTTGCAGCAGGAACGCTGCGGTTTTGTAATTAGAAAATTCTTGAGAGGAATACAGACGGGTTTATTAATTTGCAACTTTATGAATATATATTAAAAAGTCACTAGCAACAATCTTTATTCTTCGAGATTATGTACCGTTTTTTTTTTATTTTGCACCATATTTAATATCATACATCCGGAAAAATAAATATTTTCACCATCAGATGAGGATACTTTACCTATGTCAATTTATTAGAATTTAAATACTTGTTTTTGATGATGAACTCACTCTTTTATTTGTAAAGTCACAGTTTATAGCATTTTTTATATCATTCCTTCAGCAGAATATATGTATTATATTAAAATCATGACTGTTATAGTAGAACAAACACTTAAGCTATTTAAATAAACTATTTACACATAGCTTACGTATTTCTTTCACAGGTAACATCATAACATCAGGAATATCTTGTAAAAAAAGAGTCTTGATTGACCCAGGGCATCCTCACCTGCTCGCTAACTTAGTATAGGTATAACGAACAAGCCTACGGAATCAAGCCTAAAGAGAAACAGTAGGGGCCTAGTTAATCTGTAACTCAGAAATATCCAATATCGTATTTATTTATGTATTTTAGTAGATAGGTATCAAAAATATGATTCTTTATAAATCAACTTTAACACGTACGTAAAAGCCGGTTTAATAAAAGGGACTGTGAATTTCAATCTATTATTCGAATCTTCGAATACCACTAACAGGGCAGGGCACATAGTGCGTAGAACCGATGGCCGATGGGGCGGAAAGGTCCGCGTAACGGAAAACGAAGCGTGGGCCGACCCCCAACCAGATGGACTGATGACCTGGTTAAGGTGGTGGGTAGCAGATGGATATCAACTGCAAGGGATCGGTCCGCGTGGAAATCATTAGGGGAGGCCTTCGTTCAGCAGTGGACGTTCTAGGTTGTAATGATGATGATGATGATGTTAGTGGTAAAATATGAACTTATCTATAAAAAAAGACGGGTTATATTTATTGATCCATTAAGATATTATTTATGAGACTGTGCATAAACGAAGTGTGATTGTTGTTCTTATCAGTTCATCATCAGCTCATTAAACGTCCCCACCGAGGGGCACGAGCCTACCCGTATAGGGTGATTAGGCCTTAGTCGTCCACGCGGGTCCAGTGCGGATTGGACGACTTCACACACAACCTTCGAATCTCTTCGCAGGCGTGCATGAAGGTTTCCTCACGATGTTTTCCTTCACCGTAAGAGCGTCGGACAACGTACATATATTTTCGAAAATTCGAAAACACATTGGTACGTGTCGGGATTTGAACCTCAGCCCTCCTGGTAGGAAGGCGACAGTCCACACCATTGAGCCACCGACGCTCTTCTTCTTCTTATTCTTTTCTAGCAGTTCTTATCAGTTATCTAATCATTTGAACATTAACGTAAACGACTGGGAATTTGGAATGTAACAAGCCATGAATAAAATTTAGTTCCAACAAAATAAACTTATATAGTAGCGTAATCCTCTCCCCGACCGAACTAAGAAGACAATCTTGTTTCCCGGCAATAAAGCTCTCTGGTAAAAATGAGTCACGATCATTTCATATAAAAACAAGGCTCGACTATAAAAACAGTTTACCTTTGCCTCTTTACGTGAAATTGAGATAAATTCTTTGGAATTATTGTAGATTTAAGTAATTTTAAAAAGTTTACGTTGGTTAAAGCAATGTTGCCTTTGACAGTTACCAAAAAATGATTAGTTAAAAATGTCGTAAATTATCAAGTATGCCGATTTTTCGAATGCGGGCAACACTTTTATGTCCTTTTACCATTTAGGTTCAGTTCACTTGCGGAAAAATGCCCTTTTACATCCTACTGTCCAATGAATAGATATGTAAAAGTAGGCTAGAGGTATATGGGTACAAAACAACGGGTAAACATATATATATATATATATAATATAGTTTTTTTAAAACCGTTTCTTATTTAAATAAATCCGAGACGTTTAGGCAGGGAGGGCCATCTAACCTCAATCTAAAGGAACTTGTTTTATGGTAATTAAGAATAGATGAACATTCGGATTTATATTTTATATAGAAACCACCCAGTCCACTACTGACAGATATGTTCATACACAAATATTTTTATACTGCATGGGGATCGAACCCGGAACCCTTGTAGAAGCCAAATTCCGAACCATTAATCACATTTATATTAAGCTATGCTAATAGTACCTCCGGTCTACAACTTTAACGAGCACAATGTGTTACACTTACACAACAAAACGGTAATCTATACATATAAATAAAAAATGGAGTGTTTGTTTGTAATGTTGAAATGACCATTTTTTTTTCAAGTAAATGAATATATATACATATACGGAATACACTCCAAATTAAACATTTTTTAAAATTTGTTTCTCTGTCCGTCTGTCTGTTTGTCTCAGGTAATCTATGAAATGGCTGGACAGATTTGGACGGGACTTTTTTTGGAAGGTAGCTGATGTCATAAGGTATAACCTAGTGTAGGTACTTTTATCTTCGTTAAACCTTTTTATGTAGAAAAATATAGTAACGTTGTTTCCCGCGGTAACCGCGCTTCCTGTGAGATGCTCGCTTAAAATTTTAGGCTGTTACACTGCGGAAGAATATTTTATACCGCGGGGCACAGCTAGTTTCAAATATAAAGCTTTCAAAACATAAACTACGTATGTACCAACTTCCTTAGTTACGGAATGTAAATTTTATAACTTTCTTTTTTTATTGAAGGGAGGCAAACGAGCATACGTTCACCTGATGGTAAGTGACACCGCCGCCCATAAACATTTGCAAGACATCAGGTCCCAGAAATGCGTTGCCGCCCTTATTAATACGGGATTATGAAAAGGTTCTATAAAGGTACTATTACTTGTTATAAGTACCATCCCTCTCATTTGCCTTTGTTAGGCAAAAGGTTATTACGTTTTCAAAAGCGTACAGAAATAGCGTTTTAATCGGCTTATTTACCAAATAGGCAGGTAGCAATGGTGGGTGTGACGGCTGTCAATTTCAGGTAAACTATCTACCAATATTTTGCCTGTTTTATGTTAATTCTATCTTAGTCTTAGCAGAATTTTGTAATAGTACATACATGCATTTATTAGAAGTATTGAGAACAAGCATGAAATATTTCAAACCAGTAGGTTGTCGTCTTCATGATAGTATTTCAATATCGTTGTACTTATTGATTAATTTAAATGGTTAAAAAAAGACCGCCTTTATTCACATTAATTAGTAAGTATATGAAAACTTAAGTAAAATCATAAGAATGTGTGATACCGCATGATTCGTAAGACTAGATAGGTATAACAGTTTATTTGAAGTGTGTTTTCCTTAATGTAATGCCGAAAAGGAGTAAAAGCCTACTTATTGTACATACATGAATGACACCATGCTAGATGAACTAAATAAACTATTCATAACATGGAACATTCAAAGCTTCAATTGGTTTCTACCCTTATATTTTATGTACAAATTGATTGCAGCGAATAAGAATGGTGGCCAAACAATCGAGTCGATCCTGTGTTGCTTCTACCTATAGCTCGTTATGTTGAAGGCTCTGACGTAGGCGCCCATGCCCTTTGGTTCGACCCACGCATTCCCGATCTCGGTACAATATGTTCTTTTTACGGGTTTACATGAACTCACATTTAAAACTAAGCTTAAATTAAATAATTGAAGATTTACTTAGATCATTTTTGCTCGTAACCAGAAATCGGCGTAATAAGTTCCAACAGTTATTATTATTACGCACGCAACACAACAAACAACACGTTTTCAATGCGGCGAGAATGTATGCACAATGCGTTATTTGTTCATACCATTAGTTGGCAAACAAAACTGCATAACACCAACAGCAGTGAAATTTCAAGAGTCCGTGTAACAGGTTTCGAGTTATAGGAATGGCGATTCCGTATTGTGGATACACGGACGACGAACTACGTGAGGCGTGCAAAATGGCGATCGCACTTACCGTTTAAAGCCGTCGCTGTGCGGTGAACATTTCCAAGATATGGCGGAGCACTAGGAGCCTCACAACAGGCACTGAGATACGGTTCGAGGCGATCAGTTCGCGGACGCGATGCCGCCAGCTGAGAACTCCCGTCGCGGGCGTGCGCAGTCCGCTCTATCGATCCTTGCGCCGGCCATTCACGTGGTGCCACTTCCACCGCCTACATAACGACGCACCGATGTTAGACACCAATCATCATTAGATAACGCGATATTAGCACTCGGAGCTTCTATACTTGAAGCACTTCACTCGGACACCAATTAGGGCGGGAGATAAAAGCGATGGCGCGTAATTTTTTGGCAGTTTTTTTTAAGAATGCTTTTTCATGGATATTGTTGTAAATTTGGGAGCTAGTTACGAGCGGTCGGGTGTAATGTTGGCGGTATAGAGCGCCCACGCTCGACTTATCGCCGAACCCTGAATGCTAATGGCGTTGTTGCGATACCGTGTTAGCAGCGGTCGATGTCACCACATTATAAATACACTGAAGGAAAAACATAGTAAATTACTTTAAAAACTTCATTATTTTACCGTTACAGATTAAGCACCTGTGGGTGTATATTTATAGGTTTTTTACGGGAACCTTTTGTATGGGCACTTCTTTTTATATACCTATATTTATCTTTGCTTATTAAGCTTTTCACACGATATCACATAACAATATTATGTAATTTAATCTTAGATATGGGGATATATGGAGTTCTAGAATATTAAACACCCGAGTGAACAGCACTTATTGGACCAGTATATAGTGTTACGATTTAAAAACTCGCAATATGGGATCATACCAATCATCTATCATCTACAGCTTTAAAACATCCCACAGGGCACGAGCCTACCTAAGGTGTCTAGGCCTTAGTAGTCCACGCGGGTCCAGTGCGCATTGGACGACTTCACACACAACCTTCGAATCTCTTCGCAGGCGTGCATGAAGGTTTCCTCACGATGTTTTACTTCACCGTAAGAGCGTCGGATAACGTACATATATTTTCAGAGGATTGGCCGACTTCACTCAGGCATCAGTCATCTTCTTCTAATATCGAACTTTCATACAATATCCATTCAGAGGTTATTCACCCAGTAAATAATTAGTTTCTTATGTAAAAACGTTATCTGCACGCATTTTAAGGATGTTTGATAAGGATCGTTATTACAGCAGTAAAAAGTAATTAAGTGTCGTATCGTATTGAGCTACCTTCTGACATTTGTAGGCTAAAAGTAAGCTATTAAGGTATATAGGCAGCCTATTTTAACTTGGTACTTTGTACGTACGTCTGAGTATTGTGTTCAGAAAATAATTATTTGCATATATGTGTAAATAAATGTGTATTGCCGATTGAGTGAGACTACCGTATATAAGTACCGTAAAAAGTATATAAGCATGTTATATACTTGTTTAATAGATACCATATTACTTAGTTAAGGGGTGGTTTGGGCAAGAACGTTGCATGAATGAAAGCTTTAATAACATTTCTTATGCTACTTGATTATGAGGAAAGAATATATTGATGTGATAATTGTTATACATACCTACACATAATGCACACACATACACATAGTAGTTTGTTAGCGCATTGGTGTTTTTTGTGAATAACTCATACTGAGACATAGATCCTTTGTATATGGAAGCACGAGGGCACAGGCATTTTTTGCTTAAATGGTGGCCTCAATCACTGTCTATAAATGAGTTATCTTTTATTATGATATAAACATAGATATTATATCAAATTATAAACTTCAGCCAGAATACAACTATTCCAAAGCATGTTTCCAAAATTTTTCATGTTACCGAGACCCTCAAACGCCTTAAAACTGGGTTTGATTTCCACTATTGGGCGCCTTCAGGCTCCTTGCATAGGCTTTTCAGGCTGAAAGCTACATTCCCTGCAATAAGCCTATTCTAAGCATTACTGTTATAAGCAATAATCAGGTAAGATTACGTATCTATTAGTACTACCGTAGACGACTCTTTACACTTCTACAGTCTCACCAGGTCAGGTAAGCTTCAAATTTTACTTCAACCTAAAACACAGGTCATATGAAAACAACAAGAGCAAACTTAAAATTCATCTGCGTCTTAAAGTTCACTCATATAAAATAAAATATACGATACTTTTTAACAATTTTTCTCTGTAATTTATTCTTGGCTTACTAGACAACATTGCAACTTGCTAGGAAGTAGACCGTATGCTTAGTAGATAGCTTAATTAAAAAGCGCATACCCTTAAAAGTGGTAATTTTCCTCCTTACACTTTCAAGTTTTCATCTGATATTAAACATTCAAGACGCTACTACATAATCTTTCAAAGCTGTCACGTTCGGACCATCATTCAGAGGTGCCTATCCGTTTTGTAACCTCCTAACTTGAACCAATGGATAGAGATAATATAACATTTGCTTTTCGTACCTTTAGATGAAATTACTATACACATGATACAACTGTTCAAGAAATTTAATTCAAAAAGATAATTATTATCTCTTTGCTTTGTTGTGCTTTGCAGAGGGACGTTATAAGCTATATATGATGAGTAATAAATGTTGAAATATCCTATGGATGCCATATGTTATATTTTACCTTTTAAAAAAAATCTAAGCTAAAGTAAGTATGGCATAACTCTACATTTACATTTCATTTCATCTTTCATTACGGTGCAAGTAAATTTTTTTTGATGTTATAAACGAAGGTGTGACATGTATTAATTTAGTCTTACACAACTTTGATAAGAACGCCACTCACGCATACTGGTTGTGGCATGGTCATTAATCATAATTCTGGTCTTGTCCATATTCATGCCTAGCCCAACTCGTCGGGAAGCTTCATTTAGGCTGTTCTGTAATTCAGCATATCTGCAAGCTCTTCCGAGAACTCTCCCACGATGAGGATATCGTAAGTAGGTACTTAGGTAAGGAAATATTCTTTCCATTGATGTTGACGCCAATGGAGAGTAGGTCCTTATAGCTGATCTGGCGCAAAGTTTTGTATCTGTGTGTGTGTGTGTGCAGTGGACTGAAAAAGTTGAAAGAGGGAGTACCTATAATATTGCGAGTACCTTTATTTGTGTAGATATCCCATTGGGTCAACCGTGTTACCTATATTAATTATTAACCACACTAATTTACGTTATCTTTTTATTAGCCTCGTTTTACTTAATAGACTTGTGATCATTAATATTTTGAATACTAATGTAAGATTAAAATAGATAATCGCATTTAATTTTCATCTCTGACATTAAATTGACGAGATTAAGTTAGAGCGAAGGCTCTATTACCTCGCAGCGACTTCATCGTGGTTGTCAGACTACGTTACTCGCCGACTGCGACCGCTAGATTTATTGATTTAACTGAAGCTAGCACTACAGATTGTAATAACCACTTTAATAAAACATATGAAACCTAGATTTGAGGTCAGTAGGTGATGTATGTGTCGATACATCTTGATCCAAGTGGACGCTTACAGAGGCCGTGACGTCTTTCCATGCTATGCGGGAAGGCCTGTGCCCTGCTGTTGGCCGTTGTAGGCTAAAATGACATCAAGAGCTGGAATAACGTAGAAGAAATATATCGTACTGGTCTAAAAACAACCTACCTATAAAATGAATGAAGGCCTTCCCTCGTGACATCCATGCAGACCGATCCCTATCAGTCGATTTCAATCAGCTATCCCTTACCTTAACCAGGTGATGAGTCCATCTAGTCGAAGGTTCGCTTTTTCTGCTACATGTACACCACTTTAAATCTTTAACTTTAAATTAGACACCTTCGACTTGTCACGTGAAAGGTAGGTAACTGAGCAGAGGACCTGCATATCTGTCACAAAATAGTCGAGACTTAGGTATGTCCCACAGATTTCCCAATACAGGAGATGGGGCAAGCCGCGTTTTTAAGTGCGACAAATGTAAGCTCAACGAGCATACACTGGCTGCCAGTTTACGCTCTGTGAGACGAGTAAAGACGCACGAATATTAGAAGAAATTACCGTTTTTTCCCAAAATGCCATCCTGTGCAATTGTAACATGCCATCATCGCAATGAATCAGTAAATTTACCAAGAAATATTATAACTTTTCACAGGTAAGAACGAAAAGAAATTGCGACACTGGGACTGCCTATAAACTTGGCGGCTTGTCCAGTCTAATTGTATATTCGGATGTCTGTGGTATGTCCCGTAGTGAACTGTGACAGGTGAAGAGAGAAGTTGGACTTCTACTTGCGGGTAAGTTATTACGCGAGCTATGAGCCGAGATCCTATTTCGTATAAAAATTACATTCAAGTAATCGAAACTACTAGTATTAACCAGTATAGGTGTTTTGAAATAGGTGAGACGTTGATAAAAATTTCTTCTTCTTCTCTTCAACCTATCGCAGACCACAGCTGGACATAGGTCTCCTCTTATAAACACTTTATTCATCATCATCAGCTCATTAAACGTCCCCACCGAGGGGCACGAGCCTACCCGTATAGGGTGATTAGGCCTTAGTCGTCCACGCGGGCCCAGTGCGGATTGGACGACTTCACACACAACCTTCGAATCTCTTCGCAGGCGTGCATGAAGGTTTCCTCACGATGTTTTCCTTCACCGTAAGAGCGTCGGGTAACGTACATATATTTTTCGAAAATTCGAAAATACATTGGTACGTGTCGGGATTTGAACCGCAGCCCTCCCGGTAGGAAGGCGACAGTCCACACCACTGAGCCACCGACGCTCATCAAACACTTTATTAAAACTAAGCAATTATGCAGATAGCCCGCGTATCAGTAAGTGGTAACTACCGCCTATGCCGACGTGCTCCTAAAAAGGGAACACATTAATGTTAACTCGTGATATGAAGATGTTAAGTCAAAGTTTCCAGCAGATACGTTCTCTGCTAGCCTTCCACTTGAATTACAAGTAGGTACATGGATAGCATAGGTAATTGTAATTTCGGAAGACAACGGAGATTGAAGTAATCACGCAGGCAAAATACTTTTTGCACGCACACTGAAAAAGCTCAGGCGACCTGAACGTTAATTTGCCGGACTATACTAACAACTTCTAGGGAAGTATAAAAAAAAAGTTTTTTTTAAATTTTTATCAACAAACGAGCAGTCTCTGCCCTAATGGTAACGGATTTGATTGTTGAAACAAGTGCGTTACCGACTTATGGAAATGGAGAAAATGAAGAGTTGCCATTACACATGTTGAATGCTAATTAAAGCACCATATTCAAAAGGTTTTAATTACACTTAAACCGAAACATCCATGTGGCGGGAGCGGCAACGGTAACTAACCTTATTTATTTAATTATTTATATTATACAAATCTCTTTACTGCTTAGCTTATTCAGTCTGTATAAAATATGTATATGTACGTTAAATAATTTATTAAAAAATCTTTAGCTTTTTGAGATTTTTGGATGCTTCTTTTACAAGAAGCCATAACCACTGAAAAGACCTCACGACATAGATTTTATTTCATTTTACGATACCAGTTGTTGCGTATATAATCTGGGGTATGATCACTTATCAAAATAAAACAAAAATATTTTAAACACGAGTTTTAATATCTCCATATAAATAATATCATACACGTTAGTAGAACTATACAATGAGACATGCTCTGTTATATTCCAACAAAGTAATTCAGTAAAATGGCTCATTTATTACTATAACTAACGTTTCTCTTTCCAATTAGTACAGTTGAAAAAGACCATTTCCATAGAATACATTTCCTCTCGCCTATTTACACAAACCCTACTTGCACGTTCAGATTGTAAAGTTAGATAGTAAGAGATACTTAAAAATCTGAACATGGAAACACACTATTAGGTACATATATATGATATAAGAGCATATATGCCATGACAATTGGCAATAGTGTCCAGTGACTAATTAGATTTTTTGTCTGATATAGGATTTATCTGCTTGCCATCACTGTTTCATCAACCAACTGAAACTCAGCCTTACCAACGAACATACCTAAAGTTAAACAGAGTGGAACTCAAACCTCAGTTAAGGTTGCAGAGACGTAGGTAACCGAGTATATCTCTGGTTTGAGACCCGGTATCGAAAAATATGGCAATTATTTCATTACGTCAATCCCGTCTGTTTGTGTCAATCGCAAATGTGTTCGTTTTGATTCGATTGTCACTTATTTATATTGAATAACGTCAATAACACACAGGTTTACCCTTTAACCAGCAGAGACGACTTAAAGGGTCACCAGCAATAGATTTTCTATTGTGTATAGATTCGTGGCAGTCAATGGGTTAAGACGTAAAAGACAACATTTAGTTATTTTAAAATTGTTTTTAAAATTTAGTAACATTGTGGATCTTAATTCTAATAGTTAATAATATGTAGTCTATGCAGATACAATTACTAGATGAATCGACGACTTGTCTCTGGTCGAAACAGTACGGAGAAAGTGTACCTTATAAATAGTAGTAATAAATGGAAGTAAAAGATTTTTCCGTTCATGCAAAATTATTTTGAGGTCAGGTCGATGCTACATTTAAGACTAGTTTAATAAGTTTGTAGCATGTTAATGGGGATAACACCATTTTTTTTTCTTTTCACATTTAATACACCTAAATATTTATCTTTACTGTGATAGATGCATTTTAGAAATCAATATTTTTTTACGTTATATTAGACGGAGAATATTATAAAAGTAATACTAAAGGAGTATTTATGTTCTCATAGAAAATAATCTTATGAATTAAACACATACAAAAAGAAGTTCAAGTATACACATCCTTATTCAATTGAAAACTAATAAAACCTTTTTTACCTGATACACTCAATGTCTGTTTTTTTTAATAGTTTCACATTTTTAATATAAATTAGTTGCCTTATTGTAGCTAATATGTTATTAATTAACATTTTTTAAAAAATCCCTGAAATTCTAAACTTCCATAATTAATTTGATCTACATTTAGGTAGTATGATTATTTTACTTCGTGCCTATTATCTTCGGTCTCATCGTAACATCGAGTCAAAGAATATATTATTTGAAAGATATATATATAAAAATACATATACATACAAACATATTCATAATAAACTAGATACTGTCCTCTTACTATTAATCCTACTTGGAACATTTAACATATTTTTCTTATGAATTAACCAATTAATACTACAATACAATTTGACACATCTTATTTTGAGTTTCAGAACAAAAAGTACTTAAAAAAATCAAAACATGCACGCAGCCAGCAACGATTGAAGTCATTATTCAAAAAGTTTTGACCTAAGGTTCCCTAAAGCCAGGTTGATATGCTTCGTTTATAAATAATCAAATGAAAAGGCTCACACACACGGTCAAAACCGCAAACTCAGAATTAAAATACTAAATTAAAAACGCTTTGTAATTTTACTAAACTGGCCCACTCAACATCGTAACATTGCGTCGAATAGGTTCTATGCTGTGAACTCCAATTTATGGTAAACTGACTTTGTGAAAAATAATATATAACACATAAGAATCTATCCGACCGGGTTTCTTGGACTACGGGACCATCATAAATCAAAAATAATTACAATTTTCTTCATATAATTTTCTTTTCGAGTCCTTCTTTCTTAAATTGTGCAATAAATATACCTACATACATTTGTCTTCTGGGATTGCAACGAAAAATTCCCAAAATATGCCGCAACAACATCACATTTTATTCAAGCTTAATAAGGTACGCAAAAAAATCACATTGACTTCTTTAAAATATAATTAGTATAGTGCAACCATGTGGTGTACATTTTTCCAACAAGCAATGTGTGAAATAAGATGACATGTTGGCTTAATATTTTATGTCTGGACAGCGAAATTTCTTTTTTTATGGGTTCTTCCTAAAACGGTTTTTTTGTTCTACCCTTAAATCAACAATAACTCGAAGAAACGTCAACCAAAAAATGTACGAGCCCCATACACATACGCATAGTTATTTTATATTTAGAACGTATAATTATTCAATTAAATTTTAACCCTAACCGCATGGGGACTCCTTATAAAACACATCGTAGTCTTCCTAATAAAAACTTGGTATTTTGACCTCACAAAATAGCATGCGAGATTTTGGCGACAAGCCAATATGTACATTACCAGATCAATGTATTCCTTAATGCGGCATGTCAAAGTTGTAGCTATAGTAATGAAATAATAATTAATTATGTGGAAACTATATTCACAGTGTATGTGTGCGACTATTTACTAGCAGGTACAATATGGTGAGGCACCTTGTGATGTTTGCTCGGTTGTTAAAATTTGTAATAACCATATAATACTTATAAACAAAATAGACACTTGAGATGCAATTTCAAATAAACCGCTAAAAACTAAATGTAAAGTAAAATTGTAAATTGCTAAGTCTGACTAAAATATCTAGGTACTTATCGTATTCAGGTCCAGTTGTAAAATAACAGAAAGTTCTGGAACACTAAATGCTTTGAAAGTGTAGTCCAGCTTTTGTATACTGTCAAAGAATAAACATTTCTTTATTTCTTTCAAATAAAATATTAAAATAGTATTACTACTCAAACTCCTTTTTGTTATTTTTTTTTAAATCGCACATAAAAAACAATTATTACATAATATTTATTCATATAAGTGTAAAAAAATGCATGCACCTTGAGAAAAAGCACCTGGGAAACTTACAAAAAACTATGTCATTTTCGATATTTTATAAAAAAGCTCAAATAGAAGAAACAGTTAAATTTCCTAGTAAGATCAGAAAGGGTATTTTTATTGGAATACTGTATAGGTATAGAATTTTCTGATATTTTACAAGCTGAACCGCATTTGTTACATCTACGACTATCTATGAAAATAATATCAATTGTCATAATACATATTCACAATTAAATATCTAATCAAACAAACCGTTACACATTGTTACACAATATTTTTTTCAATCTAGGATATCACAAATCACATTTACAATAACGGGCGCCATGGTTTAACCATTAATTTCAACTAAACGTCTTAGTAAAATGTTAAAATTCGAGCTAATTAGTCTTATAATAAAACGCAGTCTGTTACTAACATAATGTACAAATATATAACGTCTCGGTATATTGTCAATTATTGAACGTTAAATTTTGTAACAATATACTAGGGCTCTGGCTATAATACAAACTTTATTTTGGATATATGAGTAGATAAATAAATCCAAATTTACTGACATTATCCTTACCTGTTTTTCAACTTTCCATTTGATATATTTTATTCGTTGATTAACCCTTTAACAGTCGTAATTGCATATGTTCAACAAACAATAAATTTTCTAGATTCTATATTTAATAGATTTTTTTATTGTGTATGGAATCCCGGCGGATAATAGGATAATTTGTATAATATTAAGTGTTTGAACTATTTCGAGCCGGTAGATTTTTATTATTTCTTATCATTCATATTGACTTTTCTAACATGCAAAGAGTATTCGATCACAAATCACACGGCAACAATACGGCAATGGGTAGCGGTACGAGTAAAAGGATTTCTATAAATGGAAGTGGCAAGTAGAAAGTACGGATGGCTATCAGCCTCACAAAGTTTATACAACAAGTCTAAGGGCTTCTCAGGAGGAATTCGAACCTCAGCTTAGAGCGTTGCAGGGGGGGCTAACCTAGTCTATGTTTGGACAGCGGTAAAAGTATTTTTTCACAATACTTGAATTTATTTAGGCTTTGAGGGACAAGGCGGCGCAGGCCGGTGGGGTTTTGGGGACTCCTCGTAAACCTCATCGTACAGTCTTGATATCGGTATTCTTGCATAAATGCTTTGACCACTCCCCTCCCCTATCTCACTATAAAAATTGCTAGCAGTGTCGTTCACCTCGTCATAAGTCACGGGAGCCCGCGACGTGGACGCACCGTAACCGTAATTGCCACTATAACTCGCATAATTACTGTAGTCAACGTTTTGATACTTCATCGCCGAGTAGTTCTTGGAATTCTCCAAGCATTCACTAAAATTCTGCAGCTTCTCCACTTCGTCCTCGTACTTTGGCACGTAGATGTTCTTCGCGTAATCGTTCCCCGTTCTTGTACCCACGGGAGTGGACAGCTTCGTGTAGTAGTCTTTCGTTTCCAATATGAACTGCTCCTGAGTTGGGTTCATATCGCAATTGTTATAAACTGGGATGTCTTTGTACCTGTCATTTGCCGCATTGGACGTGGAACTGGTTTCACCGTATATGCTACTATTCGAGTATATATTCTCGTTATTCGTATTCTTCGATCGGAGATTTAGGGATTCCGAGATTCGGTCGTCTAACGACATGTCTGCTAGAGACGCCGCCACACTCTCATTGAGGTTTCTTTCCATTGTCAGAGCATTGCTATTCACGTAGCAACTAGGTTCTGTATATGACTGAGTTGCGTTATTCGGTAGTGTACTATACTTCGGTGCATTAGCACCAACATTATTCTACTATTCGGTGTCGAATTATTGTATACATTAGTGTCTTCAGAACTTGTTGGCGATGTGAAGCTGTTCATAGAGTATCTTTGAGATTCGGTTTGTTGATTAGCATATGTTAAGTTAGGTTGAGTATCATACCTACTTCCACTGGTACCTTGATTCGAGGTCCAAAACTGGGTTGTGTCGAAAGGGTCTGGTTGCGCAAAGGATAATTGGCTTGTACTTGACGAAGCCAGATTGTCCAAAGATTTAGCACCGTAAAGATTCGAGTAGCTTTGCGAGGTTTGGCTGTTTAGAGAGTAAGACGGTAGACTTTCAATGCTGTGCTCACCCCAAGGGTCTTGTCCTGAAATCAAAGTTATCATCAAAGTTTTGACGACCCATTTAGTGTAACGGTTGAGGCGTCGACTACTACACCTAGGGTTCTGGGTTAAATCCACGGGCAGTACAAACATTTGTGTGCATGAACATGTCTGTTTGTATAAGTCTGCATGTTTTCTATGTATAAATGTATCTACGAAAAAAGTATATACATAAGTATGTTTATCAGTTGTTTAGTACCCGTAATACAAGCTACACGTTTAACTTGGAGCTCATTATACGTCCCCACCGAGGGCCACGAGCCTACCCGTAAAGGGTGTATCTTAGTCGTTACGCGGGCTCAGTGCGAATTGGCCGACTTCACGAACAACCTTTGAATCTCTTCGCAGGCGTGCGTAGGTTTCCTTACAATGTTTTCCTTCACCGTAACAGCATTGGATCAACGTATATATAATTTCGAAATTTCTAAAAGACATACGTGGCGGGATTTGAACCAGCGCCCTCCAGATTGGAAGGCAACAATCCAAACCAATGAGCCAAGGGCGCTCCCCTAGTTAGAACAGGTATAAAATGTTCATTATTTACAAACCTATTTCAGGTACATCTATTGGCTCGTCGAGTAAGGAGATATTTTGATTAATTGGTTTCTTGGAGGGAGTCGAGGCCTTCGTACATGGCGGTAGATCCAAATCTATTAGCAGATCTTCTTTTACTGAAACAAAAAACAATACATAAGTATCATCTATAATTAGCACGATACATTACGGCATTGATAAAGTAGAAGTAGAGGAATGTTGGTGGCGTCTTATTAAAAATACCATTAGCCTATTTAATTCTTTGAACAAAAAATTTGTAGAATATACTTAGAATCCAATCAAATAGTTCCCATGACCTTGTTTTGCTAATAGTTAATTATGGCCTGCAATACAATCCAATATGGCTGCCCTACTCCCGATTTCACCAGTTTGGGATAACTTCGTTATTTGTGTTAACATATAACTAACGGTATTTTTAATAGGCTCAAGGTTGCTCTGCATGGATTGTGGACTATATGCGAAAATAAATAATTTTACTTTCAATTTTTAATATAATTGTAATCAACAATGAATTTAGTTTTACCCTACTTCTGGTTTTGATTAATTTACTGTATTAGTCAAAAGTTCATAAAATTTACCAAATTTACTTAATTAGACTATTAAGTTCCATCACAAATTATTGATTCAGGCGGCAAGCAATGCAGTGGAAAAATTTCCGAATTTTTCGTGCTTATTTCGAAAGAAATCGATATCACACACTTTGCAGAGCTTACTGTATCGATGCTGTAGACTATGCATGGTGGCGTGACTAACATTAGTTCTACTACGTTTAACTCATCGTCCGCTTGGAATCCAGACATGTTGAAAAAAATAGATGTTAGGTCTCTTATAACCGGTAATTTAATGAAATTACCGGGTATAAGAGATCTAACATCTATAGTATAATGAAACGAAAGATTTAATAAAGTAAACAAAACCTTTACCTTGATTCAAACTCTTGGAGTATGCATCTCTAGTACAACGAGGTAACCTCTGCGCCGCAGTGCGGTCATTGACAAGCTTGTTGTAGTTGAAATGTTTGCTGCCAGTATTCCCGGCGCGGGTGCTCGGCGCTTGCGTCGATTCTATGGTGCGCCGTTTACGCAGAACAACGTCCAGGTCGTCGGAAGAGCCGTTGGCCAGTAACGATATCGGCTGCACAGATGCTGCTGATGCTGCGAAATGATAATTAGTTAACTATTATTCGAAATGTTTTATTTCTTTTTTGCTATCCCGGCTGTTGGTACGTGACAACCCGTAAGTAGCCGAACTTTGACACACTTTTGTTGATTGCGAGATTCCGTCCATATTTTTATACGTCCATGATATCCATCATCATCATCGTCACCAGCTCATTAAGCGTCCCCACCGAGGGGCACGAGCCTACCTGTATAGGGTGTTTAGGCCTTAGTCGTTCACGCGGGTCCAGAGCGGGTGGGACGACTTCACGCACAACCTTTTAACGTCCATGATATTAATTAATGAGTATTCTACTATTTTATGAAAACATTTCAAATGCGGTAAGTCCCAATTTCAAAATGTGAACATACACAATTACAAATAAACAAGTACCTTTACAAAAAAAAACATAACACTTATCTTTATTAGATATGTAACATTTATCTCTATGTGCTCTTGAATTTATATACACCTAAATTTACTTGAAATACTTCGACAATGACATCACTTGCCTTTTTGGTGTAGGTATAGATATTTTTAGCATAACACCTCTTAACCTACCTATACCCATTCCCCCTTTAACCAATTCTTTTGCCCCATGCGCGGAGCACCAACATAATATTATAATAATTAATTTACAAAATAATCTTAAAACTAAAAAGAGTACGGACCATGAGTCTGTAGATGTAATTTTATTAATAAAAAAAAGTATAAAAAAACCGACCTATACGCGGTGATATTATAATTATATTTACATTGAGCAAATTTCAGCATAATGCCATAGAAGGTAAAATAATATTCAACTTCTCATGTTAATGTAAAATTAAATAAATAGATTGATTTCATTGAAATAAACCCTAGTAGCAGTTGTTGAATCTCAACTTAATAAGCGAGGCCATTATGAAATTTATCTACATGGATTTATATGAGACCTTAAAATTATACTTTGGTGATCTTTCCTAGTTCTTTCTCCTAGGCACTCATAGCATAGAACTGAACAATGGATAACCCATAAGCACAATTTATTACTTACTTAAAGAGATTAACCCATTCTAGCCATTTACAGTTTGCTGAATTTTCTATTGAACCTTTGGATACCATTGACACCTAAATGCGTCAGAAACAATAGATAGACAAACAGACATAAAAAGCTACCAAACCTAAGCATACTTACTATATAAAAGAGGCAGTCCTTAAAAAGCCGAAAATTCGGTCTTCTAGACCTTAAAGAAACAAACTTATTTTATTCGTGACAGTACACATAAATACGTAATACTTTATTTACATAATTGGGTATTTGACACACTAATCGTTGACGCACTTTTTATGAACTGTCAAAAAGGAACGTTTCCATATATTTTGTATGAGATTATTGATATGTGACGTCATTGCTCGCTATCATCAATTGACCTAATATTTATTGGATTCAGTGTATTAAAAAATAAAATATTACAAATAAACAAAAGTGAACAATGAAACGACATATGAAATAAGGTGCGCTTTTATAAAAATAAATTTTGGTATTTTATTGCGGATGGTGGAGAATACCGAATTGTAATTTTGTAACAGGAACCGTACCCGTCTAGCGAGAAATAATAATAATTACTAATGTCTTATTGTATTTCTCATGTTAAGCAAAATTTATATTTACTTTCGAGAAATATATTATTAAACCTTAAATACGTAAGTATGGGGAAAACACGAATGGTTATCGTGACTGTACGCGCGTACAATAAGTGTTTAGTATGCATCCGACGTTGCATGTTTACCGACGCAAACACATTGAAGCGCATGGTATTCGTACGTCACAATCGTTGCTATTAAACGGTGACATTTACATACAAAATGGGGGATTGTTAACAGCGGTTATCTGTCATTTGATAATTTTATTAGTTCCACTAGGAGTTAATATATTTATTAATTTTATTTGTTGCACAAGAAGTTAATAATTATATTTATTATACAAGCGACTCCCGGTAGAAGCTTCCTGCTCTATTTATATAGATGAAAGTGGATTTATCTATTTATATTTTTATAAAGCTGATGGTGATGATGATGATGAATAAAAAAATTCATCGGGTTCATCCATAAACTGTCTAACTAAGAAACTGTTTCTAGAACTTATTTAATCGTTTCTTCTTTAGTAAACATACGTGAATTCTAAGTACTATTTATGTTTCAATAACAGTTGAAAATAAAACTAGCAACCATTTCTATTAAATAATGAGACCTAATTTATAAATGTCGAAAGTATGTATTTATACTTGACCATCCATACGTATGGTAATGCCAGGAAGGTGCGACATGTTTGCACTAGAGTCCACGAACTAACTCAATTAGTCATAGTTCGCCATATCGATAATGCGTATGTTTTCCTACAGATTAGCAGATTTCAATGCCATAGTTTTTTTTATATGAATCCAACTAAATAGAGCCAAGATATTACATATTAATAATTTGTTACAACATATTTTTACTCGGTTGATTAATATTTTAAAAAATTGGTAATATCAAGTTTATTTTCAATTGTTTTTATTGAAACCAAAGTAGACGTGTTATTTAGTCGGTTCTACATGAAATCGCATTTTAGGTGAAACAATTGTACAAGGAACTATACAATCGCATATAATTGAATAATACTGACGTCCACCGAGTTTTGTATTACATTACCATACGTCACGATTACAAATTAGTCTTGAGTGTGAAATAATAATAAACGCAATATTGGCTAAAATTTATTACACACAACAGTGCAAAATAAGCAATTAATGACTACTGTTAGGCCTGTATTCTATAGCGAGACTCAACTTTGAGGGTTACTTAAATTGAGATTAGAAAGGGATGACGTTATTTATCGTATAGAACGCTTTCCCTTCCAACTCTACTCATGTAAAGATCAACGGTTGAGACTCGTTCTAAAATACGGGCCTTAGTGTCGTGTTGGTTTTGAGCTTTATCTAACATCATAATTAGTTTATCAAAGATTTTAAAACGAATTTACCGACTATTTTTCATAACCTAGACCCCTGTGAAAAATCCGCAGAAGAGTCTTGGCAGGATCATCTCAGTCTAAGGTTTATTAAGATCTGATTATTCAACATCACCATCAACGTTCTTAAGTATTTAAGTTTAATGTCGATTCAAGTAAGGCCTCGTACACAAATTAAATAAATGATTATGGCTAAACTAGGAGAGTCCTTAGTAGTAGTTGACAACATGTCTATAATTATGAGGCCTTATTAAAAAAAATGTATTCAAATCTCATGACAACAGCCTTTCAAAGTTGAAAAGTCTGGCTAATATAAGAGCACCCATGGGTTTTACTATTATTTTAAAGGTATTAAGCCTCCTTTAATGTAATAATTATGAAAAAACTATATAAATTTTACCTCTGCGGACTGGTGACGTTGCCTGCGGCTTCTTGGTTGATGGAGTGGTCCTGCTTTTGCTTGAAGACACAATTGTACTGGAAATAGAAGCTTATTTTATTTTACATAGTTGGTACATTAATAGAAAACTCAAATTGAATGTCACTTAATTTCTTTAAAGCTATCAAAGTTAAAAATTTAAATACCAAAAGTTAATTATATAAATCAAATGGCATTATTGATCCATTTTTTTTAATTATAATTTATTATCTTTTCCCTACGGCGGACCAAAAGCATATAATACTTAAAAGAAACTAACTTTATACTTAAAAAACAAACTATATCAGTAAAAAACGATCCTTACTACGTTGCAATAGAGTTGATAATTCAAACAAATATTACCTCGGGAAGAGACCAACTTCCAAGGTCCTCTGGTTCTGCCCCTTCCACCAATGCAATTCGGGCCTTTTGTCGATCAATATAATCGCGTCTCCCGCCTCTATTGTCATCTGGCCTTGTCTTCTATAGCTGTCACAGGAAAATATTAAAGGTCACTTAAAAATACTCAATTCATTGGTACAATTTATGATAATCAATTTTAGGAGATTATGCATTTATTTACAAACGGTATGACGTTTGAACACAGATAAAATACAGGCTGAAATGGCGGACACAGTTTTTGTTTGATAGTACAAAAAATGTTTTTAAGATCTAATTTTGAGCTGTAGGTCACAAATAAAGTTCTTTTTAATATGTAACGGAATAGATATAAACAGTTTAAGTACAACATTAAAAAAATATCATTGCGAAATATTTAAGTTCAGTCCTACGATAGTTATAATCTAAAAACATTCAGGCCCGTATTTTAGGAGACTCAAGCGTTGGTCTTTACTTGAATAGAGTTAAAAAGGGATAGATCTCTGAAAATAGCGCCATCAAAAATCAACCCTTGAGTCTCGTTTTAGAAAACGGGCCTTACATTTCAATAAAGAACACACAATTTAATTAGTTGCTTTAAGGAAATAATCTGAACTTGCTGACTGACGTCTAATGTGTACCTACCTAAGAGCGGCGATGGCTGTTTCCGACTTGTTAGTGTCCATATACCGAGTGATGCCGGCGAAGGTAGGCCGCTCCTTGGGGTTCAGGTCCCAGCACTGCATCATGAGCATGTACACGTCGGGCGGGCACGCGCTGGGCGCTGTCAACCTTTGACCTTCGCGCATTATCAACCGGAGTATTTCTGATCCATTCAGACCTGAAGGAGGTAAATTGGCATAACTACTTATTTCTTCAAGATCGTATCCTGCGTTGTCCACTCCCAACGCAAAAAAGGCGCTTAGTCGTCGAGTTGCGGAGACTGCCCGTACGACAAAGAGAAAGAACAAGAATCCTGCGTTGTGATTGATTTTTATATTCATATTTTAGTCTATGAATATTTTATGTTAAGATGGGTCAACCCGATGGTCAGTGATACGCCCATGACACATGCAGTGTTAAAAGTCCCAGTTGATATTTCCACGACCATGGAGGCAGTTATCTAAGGATATTAATAACATTAATATAATTTGAATATAACAATACGCACTAATTTTTAGGAATCATATACAAGGAATCATACTGAAGATAATAAGATAAGGAACCATAAATCGACATCACTACTGGAGTTCCCTTTAGATGAAGCAATAATAATATCTGATGACGAGACTAAGAAATGCGGCGAAGGGCTAAAAAATTTGATTTCATTTTGTCTATTTCACCTATTTAAGCCTCACTAACCTCACTTCATTTGGTTTGTATCCCTTTGTACCCTCACTTGCCGTCAAGTGAGGGTACAAAGGGATAAAAACCAAATATTCGTATATATGAAGTATGTTTACAAATGATATTTAATACAAAAGTTTGTATCCAAAATCATTGTGTTGACCTTCGCGCATTATTAGCCGGCGTATATCTGACCCGTTGAAGCCTAAAGCAGGTCAAGTTGTAATTGTTACGTATCAACATATTGATATCGGTACAATGCGGAGGATGTTACGTACGCGTCGAAACACCCGGCGAATAACTCATACGTTTTCACAATATCATTTTTATTTTTATCATAGTCAACATTGATAAATATTGCAATTCGCGACTTAAATTTAAGATCTAACTGTCTTCGTACAATGCCACTCAAAATTGGGTTCATTTCACTTAGTTACTATGTCATGCACTATCGGCTCACTTAAAGTTCAGTCCATTAGATAACAGAGGTGGAAATATAAAATTGGTACAAAAAATGGTAAAACTGTAATAAAAATATATAATCAAAGCTTTGATTGGATTATTGCAAATACAATAATTTATAAACGCCCCACAAATAAAAAAAATGCTATCTACTGTAAATTGTAACAATTATTGGTTTCTTACAACACAGAACCGTTATGGGATAGTATTTGTCATCAGTCCGGTGATTTCGTGCACTTTATATAAAAATATTATCAGTGTAAGTAAAGGGCACCTAGTATTGCAAGACAATACATACCCATCCAAGGCTCCTCGCCGAAGGTATACATCTCCCATAGCGCAACCGCAAACATCCATACGTCCGATGCGTGCGAGAATTGTCGCGTGCGCAGGGACTCGGGCGCACACCACGGAAACGGGACGCGTCGACGCTCGCTCATCACATAACAGTCGTCAGCATCGGGAAGCGCGCGCATTAGACCGAAATCTCCGATTTTGACCTATTAAAATTGAAGATTAATTTATAAGTGTACAGGACGGTCAGGACGCTCACCTGATTGCAAGCGATACGCCTGACCATAACAGAGTGGCATGGAAAGATAGACATTTTCTGCCGCGTACGATTAATTTGTGGAATCAGTTGCCATCGGAAACGTTTCCGGAACGATATGACCTGGCATCTTTCAAAAAGAGAGCGTTTTCTTATATAAAGGGCCGGCAGCGCATCCCTGCGACCTCAGCTGTTGCAAGTTTCCATGGGCGGCGGTGACACTTTCCATCAGGTGAACCAATAACTGATAGATAATTATTATTCTTAAATGCCGTACTGCGCTCGTTACCACCGACAACACATGTTAGGGCTCGTATATCCTGTAATTTCACCAGCTACAGTGCCCTTATCTCGAAACACAAAAGTGCATAACACTCCTATTTTACGGGACAATATCTGGCAAAGTATTAAGAATGTTGCCATCTCATTGATCCATGAGTTCATCAGTATTTTGGAAGGCACGCTAACACCCGCCAATTCGTATTGGTGTGAATGGTCAAGAGATTTATGGCCTGATCTCCCCATATATGAGAATGCTGTGTGGAAAAGGTTGTGTCCTGTAGCAAGACATAGTAGACTTCCATAGTTGGGCATTTACTCGTTAATTTGTTAGTTAACAAAGTTCACAATTTATTATAAAAAAAACTATGCATCCTTTAAAAATTATGCCTCCCATAGCAACTCTTTTCATTGAGAAGATTGGGAATTTTTCCTACAATTATTTTACAGTCTGTATGGTCAGAACGGACCATTGGATGGTGTGATGCTTGTTTTAAAAAGTGTAGGTAAACATTACATCCTTTCTCTATAATTTTACAATACAGGTAATTCAACATATCTTTATTTAAGTGTTTATTTGCATATTTATTTAGAAATAAAGAATTAGTTTTTATAAAAACAGAATAATTTTTATAATAGTGATTTCTCCTAAAAGTAGCAAACAATATGACAATGTAAATAAACAAAACACAATAATAATGTAAAAATTTGAATTTTATGTTAAAAATAAAAGATAACATGGCATACATCAAAACTAATGTGTGCATATGACATGCCAGATACATTAGTCACTGTCAGAACTTATCAGCTACATTTTATGTTGAGCTAATCTGTATGAAATATGAGGACTTGTTCATGTTTTACTACCTTATACATAGGAACGCTTGTATAATTATAACTTTTTAAGTAATAATAATATAAGTCATACTGTAAAAAATCACGATGTTTCCACATCACTAGTAAAAGTGATATCTTATTTAGGGTACATAAGTACTATGGCTATTAATAAATCACTCATTCAACTGTCAAATTAACTTACCAGTTCTAAAGTAGATAGCAAAATGTTCCTACAAGCAAGGTCTCGATGTAGAAACCTATTCTTCTCCAGATGTCCCATTCCTGCTGCAACTTGGGCAGCCCATTTTGATATGAAGTTTAATGACACCTTCCCATTTTGTGCCCTCAAGTAATCTAATAACGCACCCATAGGGGCCAGTTCACACACCATCATGAGTGGATGAAACACCACTCCATGAAGCTTGATAAGATTTGGATGTTTCAGACTGTGCATTGCTTCAACTTCCCTACGGAAGTCATCATAGATGCCAGGCTGGGAAAAGGCATCTGCTTTTAACACTTTAACAGCAACAGGTACAGTTTGCCCTCCTTGGTTTGATACTTTCCATTCCCCCTTTTTTACTACACCAAATGAGCCATTGCCCAACTCATTATACAAACTGAAATATAAATTAAACTTTAAGTTAACCATTAATATAGTGTTATGTTCTTTTATTTCACAAAGTGAGGTAATTAACATCAAGGTCAAGTACCTATGAAGTTACTTACATGATATCTTTTTCTAGAATTATGCAAGTTGTTCGTGGTTCTGGGTCTGCTGTGGGTTTTAAAGTTAAATCTGCTTTCTCCTTAGATGTGAAACTTGAAGATGAACCAAAAAGTTTATTCCAAAATTTCCTATTCCACAGTTGTAATTTTTTCTTTCTAACAGCATCCAATAATCTCCTCACACCAGGTTTACTAATACCAATTTTTTCTAGATCTTCTGCATGCACATAGTCGAAGTGTGCCAATCGTGTGATCTAAAAATCCGAGAAAACATTTGTATTGCATTCAATAATGCACAAACTAAAAATAAATAAAGTAATTATGTTTACCTGCAATTGATCCCTGATTGGCAAATAGAATTGTTCCAACTGAACATGTTGCAGAATCTCGCAAAGCCAGTCTGTACCAGGCTCCATCCTAGTATGCTAATTTAAAAATATTAAAGATAGAAATGATAGCATTTCAAGCAGGAAGTTATGAGTTACGATGCGACTGCGAAGAATGTGATCACAGTAATAATTACTACAAACACCTGTTGTACCACACTGAAAACACTCTTACAGCTTTATTTTTCATTCACTGATATGTGAGCAAAAAGCTACTTTTACGAGTTATACAACATCGTATTTTCTACATAATCACAAACAACAATCGAATGCAATGCATTTCTCAAGATTATCACTGGCACAAAAATTGACGCTTGTCAATTTTGACATCTTACATATTCTGCGGTCCGAATCAATTAGTTCTTAATTAAAGTTCGAAGTTTTATCAAAAATCATTTTGTAAATTTTCTTTTATTTAATAAATTTCTTAATTAAAAAATAGAATTCATACTGTGACTGTGAGCCTGGATTGCGAGTTTCTCGCAACCAACGGTGAAACTAGGGTTTCTTGGTCTGAGCTGTGACCTGTGTCTTTTTGACATAAAAATGATAGCGTCCAATCGTCCAATCGCTTTTTGTAAACTGCCGTATCAATAAAAGATTTACTGACGCAAATAAACAATTATAAAATCTTTGATCATGCAAAATCATTCAGAGGACAGCGTAACACCTATTAAAGTTGTAGACTTTGGTTCCGTCCCCGTTGACACAGTGGCAGAAAAAAGTATAAGCGTGCAAAACACATCAGAAGTTAGTAGAACATTAAATCAACAATAATTTTCCCTATCCTTAAAAACAAAATACTTAGAAAGCAAGATACCCTGCAAAAATACTTAGTAACTCCGTCAGTCCAGTGGATACAGCCATCGGCTAAGATCGCTGCGTGACCCTGAGATCGTGGGTTTGATCGTGGAACGAGAAAACGTAACTTAGGCTGAAGCACCATTCAACCTGCTAAGTCCTATCCTAACCAAACCGGGATACATAATTCAGTACTTCGGAAGCCAGTGTGGCGGTCCCGGATACAATCTTAGGATAGTATTCGTTAACACCTACCTATTTATCCGCATTGGGCCCACGTGGTTGGTTACGTTACGGTCCAATCTCCCCATAGCTATGCTCTGAGGGAGATAGCTATCTGTGTCCTGCAGTGAGCCATTATATTATAGGCTGATTATGATGAAGCAAGCAACCCACCTGGTGGTAGGTAAGTGGAAACTGTCACTAAGAAAACACGTGATCTCGGGAAGGGATCGGAAGTAGCACAGTGCCTGTGCTTCTTGCTACTTAAATATACCAAGTAAGATAATAATAAGTAATATAAAAGAACCTATTAATAAAAATTATAAACTTTCATCTTTCATCAATATTGCAGAAAGTTTTATCATACCGATGTTCCTTGATGTACATATTAAATAACATTGATAGAGTATTTAAATTGACCATCACTACAACACCAATAAAGCCTGGAGACTATGCAGAAGTCAGAATTTTGTTTCGACCCTGTTTAACTGGACAGTCTTACACAGACTATTATGTTATTGAAGATACGTCTGGGTCTATTTACAGATTAACTGTTACCGGAAAATGCTATGGTTAGTTGTGTGTATCTTAGTAATGAAATACCATAGTATCAACAGAAAACAATTCTTGTTTTGTTAAAAGGCGATGAGACATTATTGATTTTATATTATAGCTAATAATATTTCCTGAATCATTCTACAGCTACATTTTGTAGAAGCATGCTACTACTACCTACCACCCTATTACTACCTAGCGCAGTATAATAATACATACATAATTATATTAAAAGGTGGTATCTGTATCTGGTACCTACCCATTTGACTTATTTGGAAGCCAAGGCATGCAATAAACCTTATCCTTACTTTGAGGCTCAAGCCAAACTTACTTGAATGCGTTGCATCGTACCAAGTAACGAAACAAACTGAAGTCCTGAAATGTCTGAACCAGCGTAGCGGAGTATAATCGAAATATCCTTAACGCAGTAAAAAGGGCTTATTCCAGCGGAGAGCTTTACGACTCTTATGATGTATTAATTAGCAATTTTACACATTGCAGGACCAGAAGTGTATTTAAGTAAAAGAAAATTAGTGTTTCGTATTTGCAAAAATGTGTCTGAGCAGAGAAAGGCAGTAATAGATATGGTGAACAAATCTACAGTAGAAACAACATACCAGTGGCTGCTACCGATTGCAGGACAAGGATATTTTCAAGTAGGGGTTATTTTCAAGTTAGTCGAAAAGTTGAAGCGAAACAGAATTTGCTTTAAGTTTTCGTAGTTGACGGCTAGACAGTAGTTTTGCCCGTTTTTTAATCAGATATTCCTATCTTTTGCATTTCTCATCCAGACGTCACCACGGTATTTTACCAATCGTCGGTTTTCGATCGCCGATTTCCCTTTGCTTGGAAACCATCGTATCTCAGAACGGTTTGGGTTCACATAGTTAACACATAACTCACGCCCAAAAAAAAAAAACTACTTATTTTATATTGTCACTAGTAAAAAAAACTTTTAGAACTCATTGATATTGAATAAAACGAATTTTCTGGATTAAAGCCCGCTAAAATCAATATATATATTTTATTTCCAAGAATTGGTTTCATCTATCTTGCTGGGCATTCAGGTAACTGTGGGACCTTTCCATGCAATAGCACAAACAACAATGCAATAGAATTGCAACTCACCTACCAGTTCTGCCGTCCACAAGCTAAAACGCCGTTATCTGATGAGCACAATTTTTCGATATAAAAATGGAAAACTGATTATCGGAAAACAACTTCGGATAAGACATTTCCTTTTGCATGTTAAACCTCACTAAATAGTGTGTATAATTGTGCATTATTTAAATTACTTATTGTGCTCATCAGTACTAGTAGGTACGGCGTATCAGCTATTGGACGGCAGTATTTACTTACTGTATTGTCAAATTGAGTCTCGATATACGAGCACTTCTTTTGTAATCTGCGCTATCTTTCACAGATGGTTATATACCACAGACATCAGAATATACATTAGACTGGACAAGCCGCCAAGTTTATAGGCAGTCCCAGTGTCGCAATTTCTTTTCGGTTCTTACCTGTGAAAAGTTATTATATTTCTTGGTAAATTTACTGATTCATTGCGATGATGGCATGTTACAATTGCACAGCATGGCATTTTGGAAAAAAAACAGTATTTTTTTCTAATATTCGTGCGTCTTGACTCGTCTCACAGAGCGTAAACTGGTAGCCAGTGTATGCTCATTGAGCTTACAGTTGTCGCACTTTAAACGCGGCTTGCCCCATCTCCTGTATTGGGAAATCTGTGGTATATACATATATTTTTTTAGATATCCACTGGTAATTGTGGCCTCATCAGAGCACATGAAACTATAACGACTACCATAGTATTTACTGGCATAGCTCTCGGAATTTACACGTGTGAATTAGTGTGTCTGGTTTTAAATCAGGTAATGAAATTAATTCGAAGATAGATATCAAACGTTGTATAGTTATTTAAGGCCCGTATTCTAGAACGAGACTCAAACGTTGATCTTTAGAGTTAGAAAGGGATGCCGCTATTTATTGTTTATGGCGCTATCCTTTTCTAACTCCATCAACGCATAAGACACGTTCCAGAATACGGGCCTTAGTCTTTTTCCGCATAGGTAATCTATACATAGTTGTATAAGGCTTTAGATTTATGTAAAATAGAAATATACTTCTTTCTTCTTTTGTGCCTATAAAAGTAGGTACTTAAGTAAAAAAACTTTCAGGAACCACTATTTATCAACGTTGTAGCGACTGTCGTGTTACCTGGCAATCCGCTTTTCAATATAAACGATCATGTCTTCGAAAAGAATTGGAAGGTCAAGAGCCGTTTCACTCACTTGATGGAAAACAGCTTGAATAGATTGAGCTACATACCAGCCGCGTCGGTTTTCGAGCGATATCTAGACTTTGGCATGGGCAGTGTGACTGATATCACGAGAAATATATCGCAGACCCTGTGCGTCACAAACCACGAGTTAGAAGAAGGATACATGCAATGGATACCGGGTTAGGATGATAAAGTAGTATTACTAAGTTCAAAAAGAATTTATCAAATGTATGGTATCGAACTAGTTCAATGCGTAAGTTACTTATTAAATGTTTAATGGTTTTTCTGCACAGTTACAACACCTGCAACTTCATTATAGTTAAGTATACTTCCTACGTAGCTAGTATACTTACCTAGGTTACAAAAGGTTTATAGGTACAAACTAACTTACTAAAATATGTTATAAGTAGGAAATATTTCTAAATCACGACAAGACTACTTACACAGGCATATTTAAATTCATGAAATTTAATATTTTTGATTTGATATTAACACACACAGAGGTGAGCAAAGCGTAGATAAAGATACCTTACTACCGTAGACCTCGTAACTTAATTAACGAATAGTATCATGAAAACACTGAATGAATAATTTCAGATCCCGATAATATATTTATAATCGACCCAATTGAGGCTGTAATACCTTCCAGCGAATCAAGATTATTCACAGTGAGATTTAGGTTAAAGTATCGCTCGTCAAAATGTAGTTTCTATGTAGTTTGTGATAAAAATCTTCTGTCTTTGAACTCTGACTTAATGTTTTAGACCTAAGATAGAAAATGAGGTGTACGGTTATCTCATTTGTGGTGATTTCCAATTCAAAAAGTATCACAGTGATTAATGTGGCGCTGCCAAACTGAAGCACACGTGGTTTCGTGTGCCCTGCATCGGTAATACTTGGGCTCCCTGTACCGAGTGGACAACAGAGTGGGACTGTCCCGTTGAGGTATCCATTATTCAATTAAAAATAATCCCATTCCATTTTCAATATCTACGGAAGTTAAATCTCTACATAAATAAGTAGACATCCTTAGATAAGATGGCCTACCGACACAGCTATGGAAGATTGGGCCTTAAGTTAAGCCTCACGATCATTCACACCCTCCATTCCGCAATGGCGGACATATTGCGGAATCAAGGGCGGATCCAGGCGCCAGGAGAGGGGCACATAGTAGTAGTCAAGTTAAGAACTTATAAGGTATTTTGTAAATGTACGTTCGTATAGTACTTTAAAATAGCTTAGGGGATCCTCCCCCTGGATCCGCCGTTTTGCGGAATGGAGGGTGAATGTTTGCCATCCTTGAATTGTAGCCGAGACTGACGGTTTACCACGCCCGCCGAAGCACAGACTCATCTTCTTTTTCAAACAGTCAAGTGATACAGCCTGCAATTTCTTAAGTCAACTAGGAAAAATTGCACCAAATAACATTCACTATGCAGTCTCCCCTTAGGATACGAACCCGCGACGCCTGAACACTCATATTACTAGACCACGAAGGTAGTTAAGTAAGTTGGTCTTATAATTTTACTAAATTAACCTATTGGTAATGTATGTTAACATTATAATCGCCAGGATTTTATACATAATAGGAAATCTGGTTTTCATTGGTTGGATATATCGTCAGCGACGGTTAAAGTTTTCAACATTTTTTTTCTTTTATGAGTATGGATATTCTTTCTGTTCATAGGCTGCTGCCGGTACTATTAACTTTATTTTAAGGATTTTCTTGTTCTTTTCCACTCAATTAAGGTAAATTGCAGGTTACTTTGCCACCAACTGTACCTGCAAGGACAACCTTCACAAATTTCATGCTATCTAACAAATTAGAAACACCAATGTATTTTAAATTTGAAGCACCATATAGCTCGTAAGTTCATTTCACTTTGTTTTTAAAAATAAAATGGTATTTTGAAGGTATTGCCCAAAGTTCATTTAAAAATAGCATCTTGACAATTTCCCAAACTTTAAGTGCGCCTAAACTTTACTAAAATATTCAAAATGTTGATATTATGTATAAATTCTCTTTACATCATGGATTTGACCAAAATAAGTCAGATACCTTTAAAGGGATCTTTGCAACTTAGTTTTGTTATTTAAGGAACTTTGTAGTCCTGCCGATGTGTGGAATAGTTCAAAGTAGAGGTTGGCAAATTATATCAGTCGCTTTGGAGCCGAAGTCATTTGGCGATTACATTGAAACGTGGGATCTAATAATCAATAAAGTACAGAAGGTAAGTATATTTTACTATTTTATTGATCGGTAAATATTGTTTTTATTATGAAATAAGTTGGCAATCAAGCTGACCAATGTTTTTTTTATTACATTAGTGAGGCGATCAGTTCGCTCTCCTGATGGTATCTTAGTGATGCGGCTGACCGTGACAGACGCGGTGTTGAAGGAAATTAATAATAATGACTACTTTTGTCATTATTTCTGAAAACACTACCCGTGACGACAGATGTTAAGTCTCTTGTACTTTTCCTACTAATAATTTACGGGAAGATACCACTGTGGTGGTACCTACCTGGACGACTAGTCTAGACCTAGTCTACCTTCTAGTATATTGGTCTGCAATCTTCGTTTAGTGGCTAGAGTGGATACTAGGCTTTAGCCAAATTGTTTTTATAAGGCACGCATCTGCTTATCCGGCAACGCGGAGGTTAGCCAAGTGGAGGTGATGTCACATGGGTACAATCCGGCTACGCATGCAATGTACGAGTTCCCGCCCACCATCACCGGCTGCACTAACTATTGCACCGCGTTCTTACATAATATCACCCGGATGGAGATACAGTGAGTGCTAAATGGTTAATAACCTATGCGTATTTGAGTATAATATACAAATACTTATACTGCCTGAACCTTAATGCTGTATAAAAGCATCAATGTTTATAAGCGGATGAGGTTAGCAGATAATAAAAGTATCCTCCTTAAAAAAGTTATGTTGACTACCTTAAAAAATTAAGTTGATATTTTTTACTGCTGACGCCCGTACTCTGCCGTGGTGATTTAATTTTTATTGAATTTTAATTATAGTTAGTAATATATTTCAGCATCAGAGTGTTGAACAGCGTACCCTGGCTCGGTGGTGACAGTTCAGGTTCATTGGTGCTTCCACCAAAAGAGATAGTTCGCTACCACTGGTGGTTTTTCCCTAACACTCCCAATAAAGTGTACGAAACAACCATTACTTGTTCCTGTGTTTGTCTAATTGACGGCAGGTAATTTTAATTTGAATATGTAGACTGTATAGGCAAATGTAATAACGTCATCATTCTCATAATTTTAAAGTTCTTCTCTTTTCTCTCGACTACTTGACGATGAGGAATTTCGCGTAACCCGCTTACTTCTTATAGTTCATAAAGTCTACTATTTAAGGTCTAAATTGTCCAATATTCAATATGGCTTTGACGCTTATAAGCATACCTACCTTACTAACAACTTTGGAAATTCTTAAGTTAAGCGGAGGACCGGGATATCCGGCGCAAAATGGGGGAGACCTATGTCCAGCAGTGGACTGCAATAGGTTGAATAGGGAAGTGGAATCGGGTGTGACGACTTTCTTGGTTAGGGGTTTTTATAATAGGGGTCAATCAGCCACAGAGCGTCAGTGGCACGTTGGTGTCGACTGTTGCTTTCCGATCTGGAGGGTGCAGGTTCAAATACGTACCAACATCTTTTCGAAATTTCGTAATTATATATACGAACGCTACGCTCTTACGGTCGTGAGGAAACCTGTGCCTGCGAAGGGTTTCAAAGGTATGAGTGAAATCGGTCATCCGCAATGGGTCCGCGTGGACGACTAAGGCCTATACACCCTTTACGGGTAGGTTCCTGTCCCCCGGTGGGAACGTTTAATGAGCTAATGAGCTAATAATGGTGATGATAATAGAGGTGCTGGTGTTTTATAACATTGGAACAGGAGCTCATTGTATTTAAGACATTACAGTGACACCTATATAAACAAATTTTCCCTGTACAGGCCAGTCGGTGAACCTACAGAAATCTTTATCCATATCACTGGATTTTCGGAACTCCCTGATTTAAGAGTAAGATCATTTTTATTACAAACACCACGTTTACGTACCTATAAGTATATTCTAGGAGGTGTTCTATAAAAGCCGCTTTTCTTTAAAGGTTTTACCAAAATCATGTAACCTACACGACGTTGTAGTAGGCGAAAGCTCAAGCGTGGTAGTAACATTATATAACTATGGATCCTGTTACTTCACGTCGAGTTTATTTCATATAATTGACGGTATGGGTGATGACTTCAGTGGTGATAGATTTGAGATAGACTCTGCAGTGGTAAGTCACATATATGTTAACACTGCCTTTATTTACACTAGTATTGATATATAATCTATGGAATAAGTAGGGCAACAAATCACAAATCTTGCCGTCACAATTCACCTTTGAAAAGGACAAGGACATATGAGAGAGGAGAATACAGTCCTGGGCCTCACTCACTCAGATAAACACAAGGGAAAACGTTGATCCACACAAGTTTTCTGTTAGACTGTTGCATTCTTTAAAAAAAGCGTATTCCCATATCAAAGGCCGGAAACGCATTTATGCCCCCTGGTTATGGAAATGTACATGGGCAGCGGTTAATTAAGCGGGTAAGTAAGCTGTAAGTTTGTTTACCCTACGTATAATAAAACACTTCAGCCAAGTCCACAAGACTCTCTTAAGAATGCTATATTTAAAATTTTTAGTCTCCGTCTAATGATAGGTAAAAGTCTATAAAGAGCTTATAGAAATTGCTGTCGAAAAATCACAGGTGTGATGTAAATGTTACTTAAATGCAAACACTCACGTAAATACGTATCTCTTTCATGAAAAAGTTAGGTAGGATGATTGCTGTGTTCATTGTTCACATAAGTTTTTTTCGTATATATCCTAGTTTCTGGTTTAAATTTGGGGAGAAAAGTGACCAGGTACGTTCCGGTAAAGCGAATAGATAGATTATTATGTATTATTTTCTCCACTAACAGAACAGTCTAAAACCTTCTAACCATTGCGAGGTGAAGATGACTGTGACACCGGACGGTGCCGGCCCGAGGCAAATAGATATCAAATACACGGTCTTGTTCCGTACTGACTACGACGAGATTGAGGAGATACAACCGGTGAAAAAGACAATTTGCACCATATGGTACGATGGTATTTATCCGACACCCAAGGTTAGTCACGTATTGTTAATAAAATATGTAGATAAATAATAAAAAGGATTTATTACGTACCGAGCATAAATGCCATATAAATTCCAGTCGGAACAAAACCATTACCCCCTATATATATGTATCCACGATATCATTATATGCGACATGACTGTTAAGTGTAGTTATTACTTATTTCCCGAGCTGTATCTTTGAGAAAAAAGTATGAAATCAATTAAATTTAAAACAAATAGACTTTGAAAGTAATAATTACCTCCGGCCCGATGGACCGACGACTTCCGAAAGGTCGCTGGTGGAGGCTGGATGAGAAAAGCGGAGGATCGGGATATCTGGCGCAAAATGAGGGAGACCTATGTCCAGCAGTGGACTGCGATAGGTTAAATAGATAGATAGATAGACTTTGAAAGTATTTTCTCACTTTCAGATTAAACGCACAATATCGGTAAAATGTCCGGTAATATTGAGCAACCACTGCGTATGGAATATTGTGAATGTAAAGGAGTTAGTACCTATACAATATTATTAAATGCACGATGTTGAAGAGACATTTTACAATCTAGTAGTAGACAATGTTAAATACTGTGGTCACCAACCCACCTGCGTAAGGTGACGATATTATAATGATGTTGATGTGCCATGACAATTCTGAAAGGATATGCAAAGGCGGTCCAGCCAATATCAATTCAGTCTCCAACTTTTGACACATCATTGAGATAAAGTGTGTGTCCTTAATCCTTATTAATTGCTCTTTGTCGATCTAATTATAGGTAGTTTAAGAGGTAGTGTAGGAATCAAACAGACAGCCATCCTGGCAAGTGTCGATGTAATTTCTCTTATTTCGGTGCTCTATTTTTATAACAATTAAATAAAAAAAAAATAAAATTGTTTTTTTTTTCATAATCTGATACCATAATTATTTCCTAATAAATATCAGTCTCTATTCCTTATAAAGTCAAATAACCTATTGCAGATTAAACAAAGCTTTCGAAGACTGTCGTCCGAACAAACCACTAACAGTAAACCTCTACGCTCCCGACCTATGCGTCAGGACAGGTCTGGTCGAGTTCATATTCGTCATGGGCAGTGTGTACACGGCACCTGTGGCTTGGAGCCTGCGAAGGGAGAAGATATGCGACTGCGACATGGTCGAGGTGCAGGTGGGGATATCGACTTACGAGATGAGGCACAAGTGCATACATAGACCCTTGGTAGAGATGACGCCATTGAATGGAATTGTAACGGTCAGTATAACAAATAAATAAATATCCACTGACATTCACACAGCGCCATCTAGTCCAGAACTAAGTGTTGGCCTGTAATATTAATATTATTTTTGTAAATGCATACATATTATACGTAGAAACACCCAGACCAATACAAACAGACATGTGCATGCACACAAATATTTGTACTGCCCGGGGATCGAAACCGGATCCCTTGGTGCAGTAGCCGACGTCTCTTGAAAGGTTGTGCCCTGCAGTGGTCCATTACAGGTTGGTGTCGATGATGATGGAGCAAAAAGCCCTTCATCAGCCATTACGTCCACAGTTGGAATAAAGCCTACTCCAATGACGGACCGTAACCAGCTATGATGGTCCACTGCCGGTTAAGAACCTGAGAGACCTCGATTGTTATTCGGCAGTATGCATAATTTAGTGCATCTTGCCAATCTAGTAACTTGGATCTACTTCCATGACCGGTTATGGTCTGAATCCCCTTAACCACTTAGGTAGGTAATAGTGAATTAGTGATCCTTCCTCTAGCAATGATCTTTACGGCTTCTTAGCAAGGGACTTTTTCGTAAGGGTTTTTAACTGTTTGCTACTATACCCTTTAATGACTCTCAGCCTAAAACCATCTTAAGGTATGTGAGGGGGCGCGCATACACCGGCTTGTAATGAAACAAGCAACCAACGAAGCTGTGGTTTTTTTTGGAGGTACTTTGTATGCTGCCTCAGCCTTAAAGACACAATCGGCGGATAAATGTTCGAAATTCCAGATATAAGGCGGTTCTCGTCGTTCGCAACTTGTCAATAGGTACGTTTTGCTTAAACTATGACGATTATTTTTTCAGGTTAATAACCCAAATCTCATTTACCTAAAACTCAGCTACTCATTAGAGGGTCACAACCAGTTATGTTACGTAATGACTCTGCCAAACCAAAGGTCAATCAAGATATTGATAAATATGTATGCACATTTAAACTCTAGAGGTGTGCTAACTCCTTTAAGGAGGCCTGTTGGAATAACCGATTATTTAGCTGTACTAGACTGTGGTAGAGTACCTATCAATAATCTAGATCCAGTTATCAGGGTAAGTACTTTACATATTATGATATACATTACTGATTTATCACTTTCTAGTTAGTGAGTATACTACATAAATTTTTCAAATCGAACCAGTAGTTCTGAGATTAGCGCGTTCAAACAAATAAACAAACTCTTCAGCATTATATATTAGTATAGATGAGGATGCTTTTAAGCAGATACTTACCGAGTCTTTTCAATTAAAATATGTAATGCTTATTCAGAGTATAATTTTTTCTTAGGTGTAAATTAACTGACTCGTGATGAATCATAAAATTATACTGTCTACATATTTTACTATCTCACAAACACTTCCACTAAGTAAAATTCAGGTGGGAAGAAATAAGCGAAATCATACGCAGTTAGAAATAAACCGACCTTTAGCGTCTATTATTGACTCCGCAATACCCAAAATTATTTTGAAAGGTACCTAGTAACGGATTAAAGATTTCACTAATATAATTTTATTTCAGATTGTATGGCTGTATAACCCTACAGAGGTGTTCACCACCTGGCGATTGCTTCGCGGTAACACGATATCGCCGGATTCCGTGCTGCGTTGTTTGCTTTATTTCGCTGAAGTGCCACCACTCGGGAAACTTGCAATACCTTTCGCTTTCATGCCTACTGAAATGGTTGACTATGAGGTTACAAAATTAAAATATAGTAGAGTGGGGCATGACACTAAATTCATATGACATCAGATATTGTTGTATGGAGAGATTGTACCTATGTTTTTTATTAGTTTTTCTTTTGCTGATGAGCAAGCGGCCCATTTGAGGTAAAGGGTATCCGCCGCTTTTTTTTTATTTTTTTTTATATCTGATGGGCTTACTCTTGAGCACAGACTATCCTATGGGAAGAGACGTGCTCTAAGATGGAGCGAGCTTGCCAGAAAAAAGCCTATTCACTCGTTTTTTTGGAATGCCACGAGTGTAAGTGGTCGGAAACACAAACGCAGGGAGGTCATTCCATTCCCTAGCTGTACGCATAATGAAAGACCGCCGCTCCTAGACTATACCATTACTTATGCCAATGGCATAGCTTTGCCGTGGTTCCTTGCCGAAATCTTGAGAATTTTGAAAACTACTGTAAAGCAATCACTGGATTGCTTTACAGTAGTTTTAATTTTTTTTTAATTGACGATTCATAAGTGTCTTGTAAAAACTTAATTGAATAAAAAAAAAAATTAGTTTTAGTCGCCTATAGTGTAGAAAGAGCTCTCTTTAATCATATTTTAAACAAGGATTGTCGAAGCAATCGGGCAAGACCATGCCCCGGAGCTTTTTCCATAAATGGCACGCACGTGGGACGAACGATCGCTGGAAATAAATTATAATTCTCACGAAAATCATTTGTTAACAGTAAAGTTGGTACTTGTGAATTTTCAGTACCTACTTGCACTGGATGTTCTATTATTAAGTTTTTAAACCAAACCCTTGTAATGCTAAATGTACCTCGGACTAGTAAAGTCGGCTTTAGTCCTGATACTTAGGTATGGACAGTGGCGAGCACTCAATATATGCAAATAAGCAGTGCATACCCTGTGCGTCCAGACAACCCGGAAAATCACCAACATATTAAATGATTCCCACTTATTCGCCCATTCTCATCTACAGATTTGAAACCATAGGCGATCTGCTGTCATCAACGGCACTCAATTTGACAATAATTTAATTTTTATTGTTATTGCGATAAGTGTCACTCACTTTGCATACCCTACTAATAATATCTGTGCACGCCACTGGGTATGGATACACCTAGTGGTTATTGTTTATGAACAATATACCTGCTCGTTATGTACTCGTGAAGAAATGTTTTATCTTGTAGTATTTTCGTAGTCCGCAGTCTCGTAAAATGGGAATTCTAACTTTCAGTCGACTTTTTGTTGTTCCTTCGGGTACGACACCGTCAAAATTTTAGTGAGCGGACAAGGTGGCTTGCCGAACTGTATAGAGACAAGGCTCGATATTCCAACATATATCGAGAAGGTCATCAGATCTGCTTTCAGAGAAGACGTTGTAAGTACCTAACTCACTACTTACATAAATAGACGTACGCTATATTTTATCAGAATTCCCAAGAAAAAGTTTAATGTGTAAATATGCGTCGCAGGACAGGCTGCGAAATCCGCTGTCACTTACACTATTATCTTTAACACCCGTGTATACTTAAGTCCTTCATTTTATTGTACCTGCTATAAAAACTTTAACTTTAAGTAAATAAAACTTTCTATTATATAAACATTTACAAAAGAAGCTATTTGCGCGAACTTAGCCCGTGTAAAAATGATTTGCGTAATGTTATGGGTGGTTTTGTAGAACAAGCTGTCTGTTACGTGCACGTACTTATATGCTTTCTAATAGTGATAATTGCTATTCGTAGAAAGGTAACAATCTAGCCACTCTGTAACATGAGCGTAGCCAGTCTTGGGTTCAGGGTGGGGCAAGATTGAACCTATCCCCCCCTTCCCCGACATTTTTTTTTGTTTAAATATGATAGAGCCAGGGTAAGACAAGCGCCCCAGCTTGCCCCAGTATAGCTACGCCCAATAACTCTGTATGCATACACCCTCATGGTTTCAGATTTATTTGTCTTTGGAACATATAACAATTCCACCTATGCCCACACATTCGTTGTCCAGGGATATATTGGCCCTGTGTAACAATACGGATCATATCATGCGTTTCATCTGGTTACCGTAAGTGAATAATTTTATTTTAACTGCTGGATAGAATCTTACACTATTCACTATAACAATTGAAGGGTTTTGGATTGTTACCCTTAGCACAAGTCTAATGCGAGTTAGTGCTAGAGCCGTGTATACAGATTTCTTATATCACATTTAGTTTTGCGCTGTTTGTTGCTAAAGACATTCCCAGCTTTACCAGGGCAGGGACTGGCGCAGATGACTTTCAGCAATAATATTCCGATAATACATCTGCCTCGTGATTCTATTGTCTGAAGGATTATTATTATTATTATAGTTCTTCGCACGATGAAATTGTGATGGTTATCTGTGGCCAACAGGGAAAATGAATAGGAAATAAAGACTACAGTGGTTATTTGGTTTTAAATTTTTATGACAAAGAAGAGTCATGAGAAGATGAATATTTCGAAAATGCATATCTATATTCTTTAGGGGAGTTCTCACTCTTATATAAATTTGACGTAGCAAAAATATTTTTTATTGTGCCTGAATTACCGCTTAAATATTTTAGAAATATATTTTTATATTATCAGAGAGAGAATTGCCAACATATTGAGCATTGTAATGACGCCATGTTGGGGCGTGATACAGCCGAGATGTAGCGAGTGGATAACCATGACGGTCTACACGCTTCAAGAGCCAGCTACTTTCACGTAAGTTTGCATACAACATTCAGATAAACTTTTTAAACGTTAATGCCTTATAACGTTACCTAGGCGTTTCGTTCTTCCAACGTGATAATTTGCAAAAAAAAATCATTTATGAAGGCGTGTATTACAGGAATTAAGTGTCCACTTCACTTCATTGAAATAATGTCTGTAATGAAATGTCTTTTAAAACTACGCTAGTGGGACAAAAGTACCTATGTTTTACTGATACGCAAGAATGATTCATAGTAAGAATTACCTATCTAATTATTAAATTGATGTAAAAGTTGAGCAGGTAGGTAATTAGTTGCGGTGCTTCAGGGTTAATTAGGATCAGTAGTAAATCATTGGTCATTCTTACAGAACAACAGTGGCCTGCGAGATTTTAGACCTCACAGAACGACGGCGGTACCAACGCAACGAAATGTTGAGGAGAAATAAAATAGAAAAGTGCAATCAGGAGTTTATTATAACTGAAGATGGACTATTTCATCCTGTAAGTATCTGCATAAATAGACGGCTATTTATCTAATAGGTATCTAGGTAGGTATATCTTTATTGTGCAGTGTGCCATTCATACTATTGGCAGCTGGTTCACTGTTTGGTGAACGGCTTCTCTAGCTAAACATTTTAGGGTTACGGAACGCAATTTAACATCCTGATCATGAGCATATTCAGTTTTTATTGTATTTGTTGCTGGTGAAAGGACTGTAAATATCTTTGGCTAGGAAATGATTTCGGGGACAATAAGTTTTAAAAGGTACCTAATGCAACTTTTCACTGAGCAAAACTTCCGAACTTCCACGGCTGGGTAAACCAAACCATAGCATACAACCAAAGTCTTTAGATTTTCCCATGCAAGACATCTTTGCAGAGACCAGCCAGTTTCGCACACTCTTGGTTCTCTGCAGAACCGCATTCTGTTTTTAATAGCACATTGTCATAAAGAAGTGGGTGAGATATTTTCCCGTAGTGAAACGTAGCCTGATATTCGAGGGTATAAGCTAACTCCATACCAATTTTTATTAAAATCACTTCAGCTGTTTTGACTTGAAAAATTAACAAACATACACAAGTGTTCCTTTGTAATTTTAAATTAATAGTGGAAAATAATGTTTATTTCAGGGAATAAATGATTTCCCCCCTTACGTGGAAGACATAGAAAAACCACAGCCATATTATTTGTCAATGACAGTGTCGGTATCGTCTAAAGGTCAACGTGATGGTTACCCTAGAATGCTCTTGAAGCAAATGTGGGAACAGGTGAGCAGTGATTGCAGAGGATCTATTCCACGCTTACAATCAGTAAAGATCCTGGCTTATTACCTACTATAGAAGAGTCAATGAAACATTCACAATAATGAGTAGGTACTAAGGGCAAATTCGCGAAATAGACATGCGGAGCAAGTCTATTTCGCGAAGTGACTACCTGTCTCTATTATAAGGTGTAGGTTTATATCCCAAAAAGCATCAGCATCGCTGTGAAAAGAATCATGTGATCTCTGCCCATCTCTATCGCATCATAAGCCAATGAGGCTTTTCATTAGCTAGTAGACTCCATAATGAGTCGTCTCGGTAGGTACCCCTGCAGTGCCTGATCTCGTGCAATAGGATGTTTTGCAGGCTAGGCAGTGTTGAAGGAAATTAATGACTACTTTTATTGAGTTTTTTCAACACTTTATCTGTCACGATCAGGCGAACGCAATGACCGTCCCGTTCACTTTTAGCATAAAATAATGTTATGTATGTATGTCAAAAAGTAATGTCATAAAAATTAATTTCTGTTACATATCTAATACATTTTTCATGAACATTTCAGACTCCACCGTACGATTTGCTGACATCAGACCTGAATGATTACGGTGGTGGTGGAGAACGGGGCTCTGGTGGAAATAACATGCCTATGAATGACGTGATCCGCGTCATAGACGGCATATTATGGTAACAATCCTCTTTTTTCTCAGATGGCCTTACAGCTTCACCGGCAATGGAGAGCGTAGATGGTGTCAGCCTTAATTCTCCGTCACTGACATTTTGATAAGATTCAGCAACCCAAATTACGGAAGTGTTGGAAATAGTAACGCTGGCAGCCTGATTTTTTTTAAAAATAATATCTCTCGATAACGCACGCTTAATCGGAATCAACTTAAAATTTCGTAAATATCGCACAGTATTTTGAAACATATCTGTTAGTGAGGAGAGATAGTATATAATGACCAAGATATTTTCTAATTAAGAGAAATCTATAGTGTAACCCCCGAGGAAAAATTTAAATATCGTAACCTAAGACTACCCTTACTGCGAGGTAGTATATCCTCAATCGCTTAAGTTGTAATGGGAGCTAACAGTATCATAAACTATTACAGAGGTTTAAAGGTTTTGAGTCTAAGATGTTTTCGGTTTGAGTGTAGACTCATCACTGGAGAGGCATTGTCAAAACTAACAGCTCGTGTACGTATAAAGCACTCGAATTGTGCTGCAGGTAGCTAAATAAGTAGGTCAAACTAAAACAATACTGGACATACCATTTACTAGATGGAAGACTCGGTACTAGGTCGTCTAGGTAGGTAACACCGCAATGCCAGATATTTTCCCGTGAATTAGAAGTGTTTTGCACTTCTGTGTTTCGGGATGAAGGCACTGTAGCTAGTAAAATTACCGGGTATAAGAGACCTAAAACCGGTTGTCTTGAGTGACGGGCGCAGTGCGGCATTGATGGAGTAGAATAACTGTCTATCCATTGTTGGTCTCATTCAATGCCGCTCTGTCATAGTCAGGTGTATCACTTACCACCAGAGGTGACCTGACCGTCCTGTACACAATATAACATTATACAACCCACCTATAATAAATTATGGATATTCGACTAAGTAATGATGTTTATATTTTAGGGATGCATTACACAGTAAAATGTTTCGAAATCAAATTGATTCTATGCGAAGGAGGAGATACCAACTTATTCCCAACTAGTCAAAGTCATCGAGACGGATACCAGATCGCGCCTTAGTAGACGGTAAGTGTTATCTTTTTTTATATAGATTTAGCGGCGTCCGTTTTTGTTATCGCTTGCTTATTTTGATGGATAATTTTGAAAATCTGTGAAATTCATATCGATATTTGTGCCAGTATGACTGACCAACCCATTTCTTGTGTACTTATGGTTTTAGTTTTATAAAAATATAAATTGGTGTATAATGTTATTGTACAAAGGTTCCTTACATTTTCAAACCTTTTTAGGGTAACGTCGGGAATCTGTGACGCTATTGTCAACAAGGCGATATTCCATGTTTACGGTCTAAACCCTAAGCATGACGTGTCTATAATGGAGGCAGAATAACTTTATCTACTCGTGTGCTACTTTGTTTAATTTTGCAAGTTATCTTTTGCCGAGGTATAAAATTGGCAAAAGTACCTAAAAGTAGGTACCTTAAATAAAAAAGGGCATTTATTAACAGTTTTCAGCCCAGTCTCTTGATTTATCATGTATGCTTCAATGCTTTTGTCTCCTGTTTTGCGTAGGCACATTTCGCCTTCTTTGTGACATTCTGAGGTACACATTAGTTTTATCTTAAATTATAACTATGTTTGATTTAATTATATAAATAAAAAAATATATTCAACTTGTATTTTTATTTATTACTTTTACCAATATCATTTACAATTATGAGGTAAAGAAGAATATCAACAAAATATGATATACTTAATCAATAAGATAAATATTAATAGTCCAGTTGAGGGAAATAACACATCAGTCTAATATCTTCTCCAGTTTCAATTGTACTTTGTTTGCTTTCTTTGAAGGAATCACAGTGACAGAGACCCTGTCTCCAAGTTTGGGTGTTTGGCATCCACCCAAGTTGCTTCTATGTATGAGACCGTTCTCGCCTATGCCGCAGTCGACAAAACATCCGAAAGGCACAACATTGCGGACTACACCTGTAAAAAAAATATCTACAGTAGTATTTACTTTTCATCATCATCATCAGCCCTCCGAGGGGGCACGAGTCTACCCATAAAGGTGTATAGGACGAGGTTTCTTCACATTTTCCTTCACCGTAAGTCTGATAATGTACATATAATTTCGAAAAGTCAAAAACACATTGGTACGTGGCGGGATTTGAAGCTGTGCCCTATCGGTCGGAAGGCAACAGTCCACACCATTGAGCCACCGACGTTCTTTTCATGTTGGGTCTAATTTCACTATAAAAGTTAGTCTTAAAATTGTCAATATTTCGTTCATTCATTTGTCAGCAGTCGCCATAATATGACGTCATAGTGTCGTAAACATTAACTAGAGGCCGTTGAAAGCGCATTTGTGTTTCGAGCTATCAAGTGACAAAACTGACGATCAGATGTAGTCACATTCAAGCAACATGTCATTAAGTTCAGTTAAGTTTGTAGATGGAAAAGTATGTAAACCATCTAACACAAGATTCGTTAATATTCCATTTAATACTTAAATAAGTTTCATCATCATCAGCACATTATACGTCCCACCGAGGGCACGAGCCTACCGTATAGGGTGTAAAGGCCTCAGTCGTCCACGCGGGATCCGTACGGATTGGCCAACAATCACGCGCTAACCTTACAATTACTTTGGAGGCGTGCGCAGGTTTTCTCACAATGTTTCCTTATCCCTAAGAGGTTTGGATAAACGTACATATAATTTCGAAAATTATATATATATAAATATTGGACTGAAACATTTACTAAATATTACCAGTAAGTGTCATCCCATCTTGTATCTGGTCCTTAGCCTGAACAGCCATTGAATAAACAGGTCTACAGAATGTGATCACGTTGTCTTCATACTGTTTCTGTTTGAACGCGTTAATGATTAATTCCAATGTACTGACGTCAGTGCCGAGTTCTTGACTTGCTTCATTGAGATTGCACGATGCGGTCTTCGACTCGACTACACTTGGAAAGTGCGGTTGTGAGCTCCTTGATGTTCACGCCGATGGTCTTGGCAAACCTGGAAAATTATTTGACAATATTTTTCAATGCTTTTGTATGTAGTGATCCCTACATAAAAATATCAATTGTGTTACCAACATAAAGAATGTCTATATAAAATCAACATATATCGATGCTTTTAAGCGTAAAACTGAGAATAATCCGAAGAATTACACAAAATTTATCTTTTTACATTTAAAATTTCTATAAGCACAAAGATGTTTTATGGGTCTACGGGGGTAGCTATTAATTAAAAAACCATTTTGAGCTTATTATTTTAAGATAGACTAAACTTTCCCAGAATGTCTACCTTTTATTATGGTAAAAAAATGCGTTACGACCTTTAAAAAGAGAAATGAAATTAATGTGTAAATGAATGAATCAATACAGACAGGAAGGGGAGATTTTGGAATTCCTTCGTAAGTGTGCACAGGTTTCCTCACGATGTTTTCCTTTACCGTAAGAACGTCGGATAAACGTACAATATAATTTCAGACATTGGTACGTGGCGGAATTTGTGGCCGGACCTGCCAGATCGGATTTTGACTTTAAGGGAAGCTTATTATAAAAAACACATACTTACTTTTTGGCAACAGAATAACTTTCCGGATGTATGATTGTAGCGTCTAGAGGTTCGCTTCCGCCTAAAACTTTTAAGAAACCAGCGCATTGTTGGAATGTAACCTTTCCAATACCACCGACTTTCAAAATCTCCGATCTGCTCTTAAAACCACCATTTTCTTGTCGATACGCGAGTAGCTTTTTAGCCCTTCCTTCGTTGAGTCCAGATATTCGCCTAAAACAAATATGATACATTATATTTTGAATAAACTATGTTTATTTTAAAACGAATCCCACTCTAGAGAGTAGATATGAACGCTGCGGCACAGCTCAATCAGGTAGACCTGATTGAGCTGTGCCCGGCAGCGTTCATATCAAAAAAATATCTTATATCTAAAGAAGCAATACTACTGAATTCAATTCTTTTAAATGTTATCCCTCTTTGTAATCTATCACAGCCCAAAGTTGGACACGGGTCTTCTCCATTTTGTAAAATAAAATATCGTTTATTCATATTAAAATACAAAATACCTTAACATAGCCAAAGATGCTGTATTAATGTCAACACCAACTAAACTCACAACTTTTTCAACTGCGCAATCCAAAGCCGACTCCAACATCTTTGGAGGGATGTCATGTTGATACAAACCAACTCCGAGGTTCTTGGGATCTACCTGTAGGTAAGTAAAAAATAATAAATTTATAAACATTTACTTATATAGTCATAAGATCAACTATTGGACCAATACCTCATGCTGATGTTTTTTTATTTGCAAACTAACTAGATGCACAATCACGAAGAAACGTCAACCAAGAAATGTCCAAGACGCACGACACATCATCATCATCATCAGCTCATTAAACGTCCCCACCGAGGGGCACTAGCCTACCCGTATAGGGTGATTAGGCCTTAGTCGTCCACGCGGGCCCAGTGCGGATTAGACGACTTCACACACAACCTTCGAATATCTTCGCAGGCGTGCATGAAGGTTTCCTCACGATGTTTTCCTTCACCGTAAGAGCGTCGGATAACGTACATATATTTTTCGAAAATTCGAAAATACATTGGTACGTGTCGGGATTTGAACCTCATACGTATAGTTATATTTAGAACGTATAATTATTAACTTAAATTTTAACCTTAACGCGTCATAGAAAGAGATCAAATTCAAAAACACGAGCACACTACTATGTTATTATGACATGTAGCGAGCGACGTGATTATGAATGAAAATTTTGCCCAATCGACGCGATGGGCAAAGTTTAGAAATAAACGGAGGGAAAAGGAGCTTTGAGGCTAGGCAAAAAACAAGTGTTTTTTTTTCGAAATCAGAAAGATACCTGGATCTATCTGATTTCGAAAAAAAAACACCGTAACGTAAGAGCTGGCGGTTTGCCAAAGCCTTTAATGCAATTCTACAGGACACACCACAATCAAATGTCCATCTTACGGTTCTTAAGTGTGGTTCACTTGAGAACCGTAAGATGAAGGCTGACACTACTTTTTCACAGAGCCAAGAAAGTAGTCACCACACACTCTAAGCCTTTATATCCTATGCACTTCTCCATATCAAAACTCACCTACGCAAAATTAAAGACCTACGAATTCCTAGAGAAACAGTTAAAATCGCATATGCAATTAAAATAAAAATAAATAAATCAAATCATTTTTCGAATATAAAATGAATGATAAATTGAATTAAAATAAAAATAAAATCACTTAACTACATTAAAATAAACATATTATGATCAACAATAAATTTACTAATTAATTATCTTTAATTCCGTACGTTAAATTATAATACTTTAAAATTAAAATACAAAATGTTGGTAATAATAATAAAGATACCGCTATGAAGCATTATGGGTAAACGTGACTTTTGAATTTGTAGCACTATCAATAAAAAGTACTCAAATGACGAATAGACATTGAAAATATCGAGCTAATGCCAGATAAGGTATTTGCCCAACAATTCTTTGGCATCCACATAGAAAAGTTAAAGATTTTAGCTTTGTTATTTTTGCACACTGACATACTAAGACCATTATTGAACTTTTTATAGTTGAATATTCGAAGTCAACTTTTACTTACTTTTATAAGCTCTCCTAACGGATCCAAGACTCTTCTAGCAATTGATAAAGCCGATATCAAGTTCGGATCCATGTCTGGATGCTCCTGAAATATTAAATATATTATATTATGAAATGAAAAATGAACAAGATTTCCTATAAGCTTAAACTTTAATTTATTTCTAAAATAAATTTCAATATTACTATTTTTTCCGGTATAGGACAAAAACCAGCATACAGTTGACCTGATGAAAAACGACATCACTGACCACAAACATTTAGAATTCCTGAAGTTTCAGAAATGCGTAGAAAAGTACTTGTGTGAATATTTTTTTTATTAGAACTGGTCCTAGATAATAGAATAATACCTTCTGCGCTTCTTTACTAATAGAATAAATCGATGCACCCTGTTCAGGGACTATTATAATAGGTAAGTTGTCCGTTATATGGTATGATTTCAACCATAGCTCCGTCTCTCGGCAGGCTGTGCCATTGCCTAAGCCTATTAATTCCACCCTAAAATAAAACAAAATTATTAATCACTATGATATTGCAGAATAAACAAAACAAGATTATAGGATAAAACTTAATAATATTTGTAACTCATGTAACAAAAAATGTTTAAGTATACAACTAATAATATTACTCGCATGCAGAATTACACATCACATTTTATATTACATTTACAAATATCCACCAAGCAAAGCCAAAAGTGAAAAAGACAATTAAAATTTAAAACAAAAGCCAAACAAAGTTACCGAAGTCATACTTGTGTTGTTGAAATAGATCTTTCAATTGCTTAGCTGCTATATCATTTTGATTCAGGTGTCGCAGGTTAGGATATATGGTGCAAGCGTCTAGTTTATCACCATTAGGATTTATGATTCCAACCTAGAATCCAAAAAAAATTGTAACTATAAAAATGATGATAACTTAATGTTCTTGCATTAAGTTATCATCATTTTTATAGTTATTACTTAGCAGAGATAATATTTCTTAGTATTTAAAAGGATATTAATTTGACGACTATAAGTGACCAACATAATATGTTCTTAAAAGCCCGTAAGGGATCCTTCATTTGATATTAAGACTATTGGGCTTTCTTTAATTCAATGGTTAAGTTTCTGCAGTATTATGGATGTTTATTAAGTATTTGTTCTCAAATAAATTTGTTACTGAACATGAAGCCAAAATAATGGTAAGTAAATACTACCAGTTAAACTTCACCCCACCACATAGTCTGTTAAAAATACCACAGTTTGCTTCCTGCTGAAACTAAATTGTTTCTTTCTTTATGTAACGTAATGATTATATTATCATCAGCACATCAGCTCATTGAACGTCCCCACCGTGGGGGCACGAGCCTACCCGTATAGGGTTTGTATAGTTCTTAGTCATCCACGCGGGCTCAGTGCGGATTGGCCAATTTCATGCATACCCTTGAATCTTTGCAGGCGTGAGCAGGTTTCCTCACGATGTTTTCCTTCACCGTTACTTGCCGTGGAATTCGAACCCACACGCAGAAATCTTAACGCTAAGAAAGATCACTATACGAGACGCTATAAGAAACCTAACATTTGTCGTCTCGGGTGACGGGCGCAGAGTAGTGCTGACGGAAAATAATTACTTACTACTGTTATTAATTTTTTACTTATGACATTAAAAACTCGGTGTATTGGTTGATATTTAGCAAAATAATTACCTACCTTGCAGCCAGCTTTAAAACCTGGATCCAGTCCTCCAATAGTCCTGTTCTTCACAGGCTCTGTCAACAGATACTTTTCCATGTTAGTGGTGAACGTCTTGACTGCTTCTTTCTGTGCTACCGTCGTTAGATCCGATCTGACTTGCCTTGAAAGCCAAGACTTTATCAACGGTTATATGCATCACCAAGACCTTTACGAACCCAATAATTACTGTTCCATAGTGATAGACAAAATCTGCAACAATCAAACTTAACATTGTTATATTAATAAATAGTTTTTTACCATTTGGAGACAGAGCCCTAAGAACTATTTTAACAATTTTTAATATTCATGTAGGTGGTTACAGTGATACATCTCCTTCAATGATATCTCTTCTTGATAAGTTCAATGATAACTCGGTTCACTGAGGCAAGTTATTGTTGAAACCTACTATTGCACTAGATTAGCTAATATTAAGTTCTCAACCCATTGCAGTCCACTGCTGAACATCGGCCAAATATACCTCCGCATACATATCCTTCTTTTCTCATCAATTTTAAGCTCATTAAACATAAAAGCAAGTCCATAATTTACCTCTCCAACTTATTGTGAAACCAATCAGGAACTATGACTTTAACAGATAGTATTTTTTCATCTTCTCCTCTATTCAGTGCCAATGTTTGATGAGGTTTAATGTAATGACTTGGACATTTCCATTCAAAATATAGTTTGTAGGTCTCTGGGTCTGATTTGGAATCCACTTTGGCATTGTTTTCTTTTTCTTTTGTTGAACTTTTCGTTCTGTTACTCTGAATAGTGAATCTTGTTTCTTCTTTTCTGCAATAAAACAAATTTATTTATTGGTTATTCATTTAGTATAAGGGAGCGTTCAAGTAATACGTAACGCAATTTGGGGGGAGGGGTCTCGTAAAACGTTACGATGCGTTACAGGGACGGAGGGGTCTCTCTTGCAACACGTTCCGAGGTTACACGAGGAGGAGGGGGAGTCAAAATCTTCAAAAATTGCGATATGTAATACTTGAACGCTCCCTAAGCTGATAACAGAAAAAAATGATGCATGTGCAAATAACATATAATAGGCATATTCATTGCCATAATACAGGGGGCATTGCAAAAAAAAAAACAAATCCAGATAATTACATTGAAGTTCAGTGATAGTAGGTATTTAAAAATTGAAAAAAATATGCAAAATTTTAAAAATAAGTATGTCTATCATGTATCAACATTTATTGTAACACATACTCACAAACTTCTTATTTGTTCCAGAACCCTTACATCCTTATAAATAATGTCAGCTATAATATGTGTGATGTGCCCATCCACTTTGTCAAGAGAATTTAAGTCTTCATCATCAGTACAAAGCATTTTCATATCTATAAATTCACCATTCAATGCTCGTATAGCGATTGGTTCTAGGCCCAAATTACGAGCTCTTTCAGCAAGTGTGACTGAATGAGATTTTAATGGAGCATACTGAAAAATATAATTGGAGGAACTAATTAAAAGGTATACTTAAAATTATAGTGTATATTTAACTATCTGTGCTTAAAATATAAATGTACTAGACCAAAACCATTATATTCCTATAAGAAAATAATTTTTAACTGCATCATTAAATGATCTGATAGAATACAGGGGCTACCCTTATCATCTATTATCATCCTTATATTAACTTTTCCATTCTGTTAATTGTATTTTGCTCATTTTACGAATATTTTATACAATTTCTTAAAAATGCTTATGTTTAATACATTATACATATAAATGTTTTACAAATGGTTATACTTGATTAATTATATTTCTAGTAAAATTAATACAGGATTCATTTACCACTAAGTCCAATTCAGACAGATTCCGAGCATTTAATATGCTCTTTTCAATGTCAGGAGTTAGTTTTTTATTTTTACTCAGTGTTTCTAGGACTGTCTTTACTTTCTTTTTTAATTGTGCTACATTCTGATAGGTTTCATATAGATCTTGCAGTCTGAAACAAAAAAAAAGCATAAAATTTGTAATATTACCTACATCTACTACTAGATTTTAGATATTCATACCATAGCTTATAAAAAAGCTATGCAATACATAGCTTAAAAAATAAGAATAATTTTTAAAATAGTAAAATTTAGTATATATAAATTTTTTTTCAAGATATCTTTTTAACACTAGCTATTAATCATTTCAAATTGTAGATTATAATTACTTAACATCCCTCAGGAGACCGTAATATATAGACAGTAGTATATAATCTTATGCTGTATTTAAAACCAGTAGGTCACTTTCCTAGTATCACCAGTATAATTTAATTATAATTTACTAGTTTTTGATGAATTTGATTGTTGGAGCCGATGGGTTTTGTTGTGGATACCACATCTTGACTTCATCAAGTGTAGTGTAGGATGTCCTCCAGCCCAATGATTTGGAAAAAGTCGCTGATGGAGGCTAGATGAGAAAAGGGGAGGACAGGGATATCTGGCACAAAATGTGGGAGACCTGTGTCCAGCAGTGGTTGAAGAGAGAGTTTTTGATTGATTTGAGAGTTATGAGCATGATGACTGGGTCCTGGAATCATATGCATAGTAACTATGAAAGTGTGATGTCATAATTAAATAGCCATTTGTATGAAGTTTGTTTTTAGAATTGTAAAACCTGTGAGTTTTAATGACTCTGTTAGTCATAATTTAACCAATGTTTCTATTTAATAAAAGAGTGGTCCATCGAAACAATAGCAGAATAAATATTGTCATCATCCCTATTACTCACTTGTCTGGCATCAAATGATCAACAGCTGATTTTCTATATCTTGCAATAAATGGTAATGTGCATCCATCCTCCAAGAGTTGAATAAAGTTTCGTGCTAGCTGGTGAGGTATTTTCTCACGATGAGCCAAAATATCAGCTTCATTCCAAAGGGACGGTGTATAATCGACACGCATATTTTCATCATTTTGATCGTCATCCTCCTTAAGTGGTTTTGGCTTAATAACCTTTTTCACAGTGGCTTTTGTAACTTTTGTGGCAACTTTCGGTTCCGTCACTTTTTTAATGGAGGCTTTTCTAACTTTCGCAGCAGTATTTTTTTTAACTTTCGGAACACTCTCGAGTAGACTAGACTTTTGCAGCTTCTTTCTTGGCTCAGGGCTATATTCACTGTCGCTACTATGTGATATAATCCGTTTTCGTTTAATGATGCGAGTAGTATTTTTTTTGTTATTATTATCCATATTTTGATACAACAATAAAATTTTCAATATAAAGCATATAACCAACAAAACAAATTGCAATTAAGTACTTTTAGTTTAAAGTAACTTACTGATGTAACCCTTTACATTATAAACGCATTGACAAACATTATTAATAAATTATTCTAAATTAATGAAAACAAAAAATAACTTGACCAAAGATTTGTTTTGATATCGAAGAGAAACAAAATAATATAAAGAACTCGAAAACAATTAATTGTCAACTGTCAGTCTGTCACCGTGCGTGGTTGACAAGTGACAACCAGTGTTGCCACCTTAGTCCTTTTGTAGCTAGATCTAGCACTTTTTAGTATAGGTGAACTCCTTTACAACGATTGAGCCCAAAAAGAACAATCTAGCTCTTTTTCACTGTCTTGAAAATATTACCAAATATGAAGTTTTCGCCATGCTGACCAGTACTTTTTTGCTATTTCATCGGTTATGATGATCTTTTTTTAGACGCTTCAAAAAAAAAGAACAGCTTCATGACTTAATTATTACAGCATTTTTAGAAAACTCAGGTGGCAACATTACTGCCTGAATAGTGCAACATTAAGATATAAATGTTTGTTTATAATAAATGATTTCATGTTTTGATAGTGTAAAATGTTGAATCCTTTAGAAAATAACAGCGCTATTTTAGGCACACTAATTAAAAAGTTTTATCTAGGTTCTGTTGACTACGATTTTAAGGTGAGTATAAAAATTGTTTCCAAAATGTCATAACCTCAAAATCATAAAAGTTGTAGTCCGAATCATGTTATTTATTGACCATTTACATATTATTATTTATTTAATTTCAGTCCACGGATTTAAAATCTTTTACATGGAATCAACAAGAAGAATTTTTGAATGCAACAGTTAACAGTAATTTATTGAAAAAGTTTCCAGTAAGATGTGAATTTATTAAACTATTTTTTAAGAAATTGGTACAATACTTAGAAAATAACCAAGATGTACACGACGACATGTACAAACAATTATGTTCCGCAATGAAAAATAACATAGCGGAAAATTTCAGCTATCGGCATTATTTAATAGGTAATAATCTAAATAACGTAGTAACAATAAAGGAAACAAACAATATGGTTATTAATGGGACAACAGGAATGCGTACATGGGAAGTAAGTTAAATTAAGTTTGTCTTTTAAAGTTTAACAGATTTATTCAGATACATTGTAAACGTCTGAGGATAACTTATGATAATCTTTTCTATGGATTTTGTAGTGCAAAATTGTATTAATCAAGAATTAAAAACTTGTCCTGGTTCCAGGCAGCTATAATGCTTTCAGACTGGGCGTTATGTAATGTTGAGACATTCATGTCAAAAAGTGTGCTGGAGTTAGGTTCCGGGATTGGATTTACCGGCATAACAATAGTAAAATACTGCCAACCTAAATGTCTCTATTTAAGTGATTGTCACGAAGATGTACTGAATACTATTAATGTAAATATTGATATTAATTTACCTTCTTGGCAACAACAGAAATCATATAATTTAACAACATATAAAGGTTCTGATCAAATAATTGGTATGTACTCTAATTTTATCAAATACTTAATAGTTATAAGTATTTAGAAGGGTCCATGTTTATTCTTAAAGAACTTCCAACTTACCATTTACCAACTTCCATGCTTACCATGGGCATGGGCATAGATGGTGCTATGTGAAAGTTGATAATTCAATGAATTTCAGCGCAATCTACCTCTCAATGTTTTAATAAGTAGTGGTATTTTTCAGGGGTTCTGCACTTGGATTGGAATAGTGAGAATGACATTCCAAGTGAAATTAATCCCGATGTCATCATAGGAGCTGATATAATTTATGACCCCACAATATTACAACCATTGTTAAATGTTATCCAAAGTCTATTTCACAAAAATAATCAATTAGAAGTTTACATTGCTGGCGTACTCCGAAATGAAATCACATTCCAAAATTTTTTGGATCTTCTTGGTAATATTAGATTTATTATAAGCTTAATATTTATTATTCCTGTATAACATCATTTAGACTACTTTTTTGGCTTAATTAGTTTTGTCATCATCAGCTATGCCTATATTAATGTTGAGGAAATTATATATAAATGGTTTTTGTTCAGGATTTGATAAAAATAATTTGTTACAATCTTATTACTACTACTTGGTAATTAAAATTGCATTATTTAAACATTTACTCTCAACTAAATCTTAGTGGCTTTATTATTATTGTTATTTTATTGTTTATCATTTCCTACAATTTATTTACCTGTATAATATATGTATATATATATTTGTACTAGCTTTTGCCCGCGGCTTCGCCCGCGTTAAATTCGGGATGACAAAATTATTCTGTTTTCGTTACCAGGAAAGTGGAGCCATCCACTTGGTAACAAAAACAGAATAATTTCAACACTGCTTCTTCTTTTTCTTATTTAAGGCTTTAAGGGCCGGTTTGCAAAAACTTCATTATGCAATATTTATTGTTCATGACAAATAGCCATCATACTTGTTTTGAGCTTTCTACCTTGTAAACTGTTTAAACTTATAAAGAAAAATTATGTATACATATATATCACTATACAGAGGAATCCCCCACCCAAGTTAAAAAGTTTTGGAGTCTATTTCCAATAACGGATCCCTTCTCCCCCCCTCTCCCAATTTAAAAGGTTTTGGGGTCAATTTTGTGGATATATATATATATATATAACTATACATAGGCTTCCCCCCACACCTTTAAAGGTTTTGGGGTCTATTTCCGAAAAAAAAAACATATATATATATATATATGTGTTTTTTTTTCGGAAATAGACAGAATAATTTCAACACTGCAACACTGCTTCTTCTTTTTCTTATTTAAAGCTTTAAGGGCCGGTTTGTAAAAACTTCAATATGCAAGATTTATTGTTCATGACAAATAGCCATCATACTTATTTTTAGTGTTCTACCTTGTAAACTGTTTAAACTTCTAAAGAAAATTATGTATTCATATATATCACTATACATAGAAATCCCCCGCCCCAGTTTAAAAGTTTTAGAGTCCATTTCCAAAAACGGATCCCCTCCCTCCCCCCTCCCCCAATTTAAAAGGTTACGGGGTCAATTTTGGGGATATATATAACTATACATAGGCTTCCCCCCACACCTTTAAAGGTTTGGGGTCTATTTTAAAAAAACATATATATACATATATACATCACTAATTACATATATATTTATATATATTATATCAGTATTAAGGTTTTTGGGTAAAATTTCTGAACAAATATATATATATATATATATAATATATATATATATATATTCAAGGTTACCGTCTATCAACATACCAACTTTCAATAAAATCTACCTTAAAAACTGCGGAAAATCGGATATGATACTTCCTCCCCTATTTGAAGGGTTTGGGGGTGGATTTTTGAAAAAAAATATGCCATATTTTTTCTTTTGTGACATATATTCCGCATACCAAATTTCAGCGTACTACAAAAATTGCGGAATGTTTCATATAAACTTCCAACCCCCATTTTAGGGAAGTGTGTATATATATATATAAACACATATATATATATTCAAGGTTACCGTCTATCAACATACCAACTTTCAATAAAATCTACCTTAAAACTGCGAAATGGATATGATACTTCCTCCCCTATTTGAAGGTTTGGGGGTGGATTTTTGAAAAAAAAATATGCCATATTTTTTCTTTTGTGACATATAATCCGCATACCAAATTTCAGCGTACTACAAAAATTGCGGAATGTTTCATATAAACTTCCAACCCCCATTTTAGGGAAGTGGGGGGTGAAAACGGGACAAAAAGTAGCCTAAAACCTATTCTAGGTTACCTACTACCAACATACCAAGTTTCAATAAAATCTACCTTAAAACTGCGAAAAACCGAATATGACACTTCCTCCCCTATTTGAAGGGTTTGGGGGTCGATTTTTGAAAAAAAAAAATATGCCATATTTCTTCGTTTCTTACAAACAGTCCGCATATCAAATTTCAGCGTCGTACTACCAAAATTGCAGGATGTTCCATACAAACTTCCAACCCCCATTTTAGGGGAGTGGGGGTGAAAACGGGAAAAAAGTAGCCTAAAACCTATTCTAGGTTACCTACTACCAACATACCAAGTTTCAATAAAATCTACCTTAAAACTGCGAAAAACCGAATATGACACTTCCTCCCCTATTTGAAGGGTTTGGGGGTCGATTTTTGAAAAAAAAATATGCCATATTTTTTCGTTTCTTACAAACAGTCCGCATATCAAATCTCAGCGTCGTACTACAAAAATTTCGGAATGTTCCATACAAACTTCCAACCCCCATTTGAGGGGAGTGGGGGGTGAAAACGGGACAAAAAGTAGCCTAAAACCTATTCTAGGTTACCTACTATCAACATACCAAGTTTCAATAAAATCTACCTTAAAACTGCGAAAAATCGAATATATCACTTCCTCCCCTATTTGAAGGGTTCGGGGGTGGATTTTTAAAAAAAAATATGCCATATTTTTTCTTTTGTGACATATAATCCGCATACCAAATTTCAGTGTCGTACTACCAAAATTGCGGATGTTCCATACAAACTTCCAACCCCCATTTTAGGGGAGTGGGGGGTGAAAACGGGACAAAAAGTAGCCTAAAACCTATTCTAGGTTTCCTACTATCAACATGCCAAGTTTCAATAAAATCTACCTTAAAACTGCGAAAAACCGAATATGACACTTCCTCCCCTATTTGAAGGGTTTGGGGTGGATTTTTGAAAAAAAAAATATGCCATATTTTTTCTTTTGTGACATATAATCCGCATACCAAATTTCAGCGTCGTACTACCAAAATTGCAGGATGTTCCATACAAACTTCCAACCCCCATTTAGGGAGTGGGGGTGAAAACGGGAAAAAGTAGCCTAAAACCTATTCTAGGTTACCTACTATCAACATACCAAGTTTCAATAAAATCCGTTCAGCCGTTTAGGCGTGAAAGCGTAACAAACAGACAGACAGACAGACAGACAGACAGACAGACAGAGATACTTTCACATTTATAATATTAGTATGGATGTATATTCCTTTTATTCCGTAGCTGTTTTTTTTTAATTAAGTATTTGTATTCATCACATTCTCTTTTTATATAAATATTAGTATGAATGTGTATTTATTTAGATATCAAAGATTTTTTAGTGTATCTCAGTTGCGCAAAAATGCCCCTTTATATGTTGCTTTTTTCTCCATCCTAAATTGCCTGTAAGAAATCGCCTTGTGCGATAAGACCGCCCATTGTACTGAATATGTATATTCTTATATTATACCCAGTGCGATAAAGTATACTTATAATAAATAAATAAGTAAAATAAACTTACACCTCTCTTTGCAGATTCGTCGGATTTACAATATGAGAAACTTCATATTGCAAAAAATATGTATTTGGAATGGAACAATCAAATAACAATGTATCTGTTGAAAATAATAAAAAATACTTTATAACCTTGCATCACTTGTTTTTATTAAGTATTTCATTTTATATTTATAATAATTAATCATGAAACACATACATATAGACGTATTTTTTCTAAAGAAATCCGTTATTTTAAATACAAAACACTCATAATTAGGTATTTTACTTTTGCACTATTAATTGCGAATAGGAAATTTATATTATTAATGCATTGTAACAAATGAGATGAAGAGCGGAATAAAACAATCGTATTAAAATACTAAGATTTTCTTCGTTTGAGTTTTCGTTCGTTACAAAATATAATTAAATTAAATTTTAAAAACTAGGTCAGTCGGAGAGCTTCTTGGCGGGAAAGTGAAAAGTGAAGTGTTTCTGTCTCTTCAGTCACATGTCAATAGCTTCGTTTTATTTTCCAAAATTTGTGTTTAATCGATCGTTAATCTGTGATAAAGGTTAATTATTTACCATTAAGTGTTCGTGAATAATTACAAGCGTTGGCAAATGAAACAAAATAGTAAAACGGTCACTGTCTTATTAATAAAAATGAGTTCTTCAAGCAGTCCGCGTAAGCTTTCTATAATGCCCCATCTTTACTGAATCTCATGGGGAAAGGAGGGAATTAATATATCATGGCAATCGCTATGATTCGTCACTCATTTCATTATGATCAACATTAATTAATTAAATAAATGACTAGGTAGTATCATTTATGACTTTAGCCCTTTTCGATAATAAAAAAGTTATTAATTATATTAAGTGACGTTATGTGATGACAGATCACAGCTGATCATAATAAAATTTCTACTTTGTTGTTGATAATGCAAATGAAGTAATTAACTTTTTTTGTGAAATGAATTTTTATCTATTTACTATTTAATTTTAATATTTTTGATGTTATTTATCACAAGTATACAATTTGTTTGTATAATAAAAAAAGATAACCTTAAAGTGTAGTTACTTATTTACTTTAACAATATGTCTGGAGAAAAACCTCAGGATAATGTTGATAAAAACGAGGAAAAGAAACCCCAAAGCAGTTCCAGTACTAAGCAAGAAGCATGGGGATATGACTTATACCCTGAGCGGCGCGGTACATTTTCACCGAAACTAAGTAACATTCTGATGGGCAAGGAAGGAAAAGAAAATATAGAAAAGTTAAAATGCGAGAAACATGTTTATCAGTGTTTTAAGGACAGTAAGTTATTGTGTGTATCATATTGTTAAGTGTACCACACCATTGTGCATGCAAAACATCGTCGGAAATTACAGTTGTGATAGGTTAGAAAGAACGAAAGATAGATAATTCATTTATTTGCATCACAAAAACACACACATCACATTTAAACCGACAAGAATATTGTGTTTGGACAATTAACAAGAATATAATTTAACAAAAATGGGTGCAATACAAAATAATTTATCAGGCATATATTTTATTGTGCGTCACAGTGATACAAAAAGGCCAAACCTCAGCATTGGGTTCACCGACAGCAAACCACTGATTTTCAGCTTTGGCCTGAGAATCATTTTAGCCCGCAATATTCGTGATTCTTCAATTTACAGTTATAAGTTAACAAAATTTCTCTAATATACAAAAATAGCTAAACAAGTAATAAGGTCATCAAAAGATTATTCATATTAAATATATAACTATACAGAAATAGGTGACATATTTGTGTATTAAATTGATGGGTAAAACTTGTTACATGTAATATATTAATGAGCTGTTGCTAATAATAAAATGCTTGCTGGTGCATTTCTCTATTGAACTTGTTAAAGGATAGATAACTAAATTTAATACTCAAAAACCATTTCTGTTTACTTATTTCTAAAAACCTCAACTTGTAAGTAATATATATGTTTTTTTATTTCAGGCCCAATTGTAAAAGTTATGATGGCTGCCCTGAAAAGTTCTGGTTGGTCAGTGATTGAATCAATATTAGTAGGTATATTTTTCATTTATGTGTTAACTATTTAGTAATTAATTTTCTTTATTACAGCCCTGTTGATATACGCAGACATATCTCGTGTGAAGTATGTGACTATTCTGTAAGTGGAGGATATGATCCTGAGCTAAACCAGGTGTGATACTTCAAATTATTCTTCATTAAACTAATTTCGTTCCTTATATTTTATAATTATTAATTATGCAATTTCCAATTGAAATTTTAACAACTGGTGTGGATTTTGCTCATATTTATAAAAATAAAATCTTTATATCAAAAAAATATTGCTGTTTCATCCTATGACTATTGCAGTCAGATATGAAGTAAAAATTTTCTGTTGTGTCAAATGTTATTTCACATTTTAATTTTTATTTTCAGATTGTAGTTTGTCAGAATGTGTCAACAAGGAAGGGTATGGTACAAGGAGTTCTTGCTCATGAAATGATTCATATGTTTGACTATTGCCGCAATGAGTTGGACTTCAAGAACATGGAACACCTGGCCTGTACTGAAATCCGTGCTGCGAATTTAACACATTGCTCATTTGTAAGTGCTTGGTCACAGGGAGATGCATCATGGACCAAGATTAAAAAGGCTCATCAGGTAATTAAATTACCTTTCATATGTCCCAACTCACAGAAAACTTTTTTTTTACTAAAGATACCAGTGGTATGCTTTTTACGATGTAGTAGTTTACTTTGGTTAAAAAGTAAGTTTTGTAAAACTTTTACTGCTTGTCTTACCATTTAACTGAAAAGACAGCTATACAAAGTGCATAACTTTTATATCAGGAAAAAAGGGTAGTGTAGGTATCAGATTATTGAAAATCAAATAAAAAATAACAACTCTGTTATTAAAGTTTTATAACCCCTTCACCGCCGAAGTTGCAAATATTCAACAGACAATAGATTTTCTATTGTGTCTGAAATCCCGGTGGTTAATAGATTAAACTGCCTTTTGACTTCTGTTTCTTCGTAACAATCATTTTGGTGCATTAGGCAAAATGACCTAAAAAAAAAGAGAACATGTGTCTTTTGGAGTGTTTTGTGTGTCCATGGAAACAAGGCTATTGCATTGATACTAAACACTTGGACAACTAGACTGATACATGAATTATATTAAGTATACCTACTCTAAATAAAGAGTACTACTAAAGATTATCAGTTCCATATAAAGTTGACTTTATAAAAGATTTGCCACTGTATATAAACTCAGTTGTAAATATATAGAATTGAGCCTACTGCTCACTGATGGATTCAACATGCCTGGTCCTTGGGTGACTTGCTTTGTTTGTGTACACCATAAGTAAAGTTAGATCTGAACAGGAGTATTATTAATACTTCTCGTATCATTATTATCTTTTGTGTTAGAATGAAAAAAAAAGTAAGTTGAACTGTACCACAACAGTCCACTTGAAAATCATTAGGGGAAGCCTTCATTTAGCAGTGTACATATTCGACTGTGATGGTGTATGATGATGATGATTGTAAATTATGATTTATTATTATAATTAAAAAATATTTCGTTTAAGGATTGTGTGAAAACGAAAGCCCTGTATTCCGTAATGGCAGTGCGACAAATAAGCAAGATGGAAGCGATTGACATCATAGAAAAAGTATTTCCGAAGTGCTATGCCGATCTAGAGCCTATAGGCAGGAGGATCAGGCGCAACTCCGAGGATATGACACGAGCTTTCAAAGAGGCTTCATATTATGGGTATGAGTAATTGGAAAATGAATTTATTTAGGTATTGTTGTAATAATGAGTAAGAAACCAGTGCAATACTTTATGTGGCAAAACCTAAAACATTTAGTATGCCTTGCACTATATTTTCCTATTGTTTAGTGCGACCACATTAAAAATTTAAAGTGTTTCCTTAATTATTTCAATGTACCATGCTTCTATGGAACTTTCATAGTAATTTTAATAGATAAAGTAGGCTTTCGCTTTTTCTTAGGCTTTAATAGGTTAAAGCCTAAGAAAAAGCGAAGTAATATTATTATAATACTGTTTTTAGTGATGGCGTTAACCCTCTGGGTAATGCGTTATTGTTATAAAAAACTGTTTTTAGAAATGTACTAAGTACAGCTTTATTCCTAATAAAAGGTTATTGTATTAGTTTCATACTCACTATTTTTAGTGTAGATAATGTAAATAGCAGTCAATTAAATAATACACGTTCAAAATGATTTAAAATAATGTCTTTTATTTCATTATTTTTATTATACACTAGTATGTCTAAGACGCGTGAAAGTTTAAAAAGTATTTAATACTGACCTTTCACAATTTATTGTTTTATTAAATATTTAAATCATTAAGATAATAACACGAGCAAAAGGCACATAGTAGAATCGTGTGAGTTATTTCTACGCAAGGTAACAAATGAAATGTGATTAAAATATACTTTTCTTATTTACTAAGTTTTAAATATGTACATTGATTGAATTGTCAGAAAAAATTTAAAGAATGAGCTAGTTTTGTGCAATTAAAGGTAATTTGTGCTTAAAATTAGCATGACTGTTTTTAGGTTAATACATTTTTTGTATATATGCATGACTAGAGGTAATTCGTGTATAAGATGGTAAAAAATTGCACAATATTTTAAATGTACTTATAATTGGACTGAATTCTAATTATTCCGTAGAACAATTAACTTCCTGTAATGCCTCAATAAGAATTAACATTAATCTATATTGTGAAGTTAGTTTTTTTGCACTGATAAATAATAATTCCAAAAAATAAAAATGGAATTTCAAATCCCTAAAAAATTGCCATCGTAAGTAGACACTAGACTGATAAATAAATTAAATAAAGTGTCTTCATCATCATCAGCTCATTATGCGTGCCCACCGAGGGGCACGTTTGCCCTGTATCCAAATGAAATCATAACTTCGAATTCAAGTTTTAAAGTGCAATTACATTATAATGGTGCCTTTATAAAGGAACCATTTTTAGGATTGTTGTATAAATTACTAGAACAAAAATAAACTATTTAAATATAACTTAAACAAGTACTAACGAGGTTGTAATTAATGAGCAACAACGTTTTAAACAGAGTAGTTTGTAGTTTGATAACATCATTTTAAACTCTACAACAATATATAACAATAAAATTATTTGGGTATTTTAAATTGGACGTAGGTGTTTAGAATTCTTAACGACAATATGATTACCAAGATTTCAATGTACGTAGCACCTAGTTACGATTTACGAGATGTTATGGATTAGATTGCATTAAAAAGACACATCGTTCTAATGGAACACATACATATTGCTTTTGATAGTTATGCTAAGGTACAACATGATCACATAAACCGAGTTGCTGGTAGAAGTGGTCAACAAAAAAATTGTCTATGGTTATGAACCGCATATCAGCCCCGTGGGTTTTTAATATGAAGAAACTATGATATACCTATCTATTTATTCAGAGTAGATAAACATTCGTTTAGCACTTAGTGGTAATCGACTTTGCTTCCAATGTTTAAAGTTTCTGAGCATAAACTTATTAATTCTTGTATTTCACACTCTATTGAAATACCAAAGGCGCAGTTGCTTTTAGGAGTAATGGTAAAGAAGCCTAACATAATTCGTATGTAACATTGAATATCATTTAAAATGCTTCTTTTGTCTTGAAGTTTGTAATGCTCCATTAGGCGATTGGCGTTTTATTACTTTTTATTTGTCTTAATTACATTTAATATCGAGCCGATTGTACTTGGGTATATCATTAATAGTATAATAGTTTATTCTAAACATAATTTCTACTGTGAAAGTCTAATTTCAAATATGAAGTCAAAACGAGCTGCTTTTAAAATCTTATACAGTAGACCGCGGTAATCCGGCACCCTCTACATAGTCAATTATTTATTACTGCATATTTTTCCATATCATTAATGACGTTTATTTATAGTAAAACTTTATCTTTCTATTGTGTTTAATTAACTGAATTTGATATACAAAATGAAGTATGATCAGTACTTCAGAGTACATTTTATATATAATACTAGCAAACCCAGTGAACAATGTTTCGCCACCAGATGGCTTTGTTTTATATAACATTTCGTTTGGTGATCAAAAGATGCCATCTACTTAAAATATTGGTTTGTAGTACATCTATGTATCAGAGGAGGCGCTATATGTGAAAAAAGATTTTCCCGCTTTTCTGCTGAAATTTTTCCCGAATTTTATTTGCTATAAACCTCACGGAGCCCGAGACCTTTCTAACGAATGCAAAACCGTGGAAATCGGTTCGTGCGTTCTGGAGTTATAGCGTCAGGAAGGAAAACCCGACTTATTTTTATATAGTAGATAATATATCAATAATATTATTATTGGATCTCAAATTACAAGGCACTCTTTTGTAAAACAATCGAAATCATACAGTACTCTATAATCTGATAAATTCCTTAGTCTAACAATAACAACTGCAAAATGTTTCTCGGACTACCGGGGGTTCCACTGTAGGTACTAATGAAGATATCTTACATCTAATGGTATTTTCTAAATAAAACCTTACTCAATAAGCTTATTATTTAACAGGTAGGTATGGCATTAATTGTCATTTGTATGTACAAGTTGTACAACTATATTTTGGCTGTAAATGGTCGTTTTTGAAAAGCATTGACAAAATGTTTATTTTTTGCCTATTATTGAATTAATTAATGAAACTGGACGGAATAATCAATACTTGAACTTTTAGTTTCACCAAGATTTAATTTAAAGATTCTCCCGCTTTAAATTTCCAATTTCGTTTTTACTTTACTAAACACCAAGATACGTCTTGGTGTTTAGTAAATATCTACATAGAATATTTTGTTGGTTATTTTTATCATACCTAGGTGCACCTACCTATTTCTCTCATGTTTAACCCATATATTCAACAGACAATGGATTTTCTATTGTGTCTGGAATCCCGGCGGATGTTATAAACCTACAATAGGTCCCTAGGTACAATGTTACAGGTAGGTATAAATACGATAGCATTAGAAATCATTATGTAAAAGAAATATCATAAATAAACATTTTGCATATGTATTTAATACATCAAAATATAGGTTGGTATTAAGATCATTTTGTACATACAATAATATGAATCATTTTACAAAAAACATGACATGTATCCTTCATAAGAATAACTTTATTGTTTGTTACTTGATGAGCTAGATCGTGGTCCCAGAGTGCAATATTATATTAAAAATAAAAATCAAACCTGTACGAAAATGCTTTTTGTCGCTATAAGCATTATCTTATCGACAGACTTTACTAGTTGAAAAATAAACCAATTTATTCTCATGTCAATCGTAGAGTTTGATATATATAATTTAACAATAAGGCACTTGATTCTATGAATTAATTCGTATAGATATTATAGTTTTATAATAAACTATTTTTAAACTGGCCATTTTTACCTACCCAAAACGGAATAGCATGCTTATTAAAATTACTCAGAACTTAATTAATTTGAGTTTTAATATAAATCTAAATGTATAAATGACAATAACTTACAAATTAATGATAATGATCACGGGGTCACACTACTATTTGTAAAGTCGACTAGCAATTTACCTAATATTTACAATAATATAATACATTGTCATTCCAGGCACTAAAATCACACGCGGTACGTGAATTCACACTTTCACCGTTCAATTGTTTTCACTTATTTCCCTCTAGACGCCTCACTTAGGTACGTGGTCCAGTAGATGATGTTGAAAAGGACGAACGATGCGGGGAACAGGATGAGTGCGATCCTGTCTAAGGCACCATGTTGGGCGCCACAGTACATAACGCCGTGGTCCACCATGGCGGAGATACCCGCCAGCACACTGGTCGGCCGGTCACCTGTCGCCATCGCCTCCAATATCGGCGAATCCTAACAAAATGAATACGACCTTTCTATAAAAAAACATAAGACAATCAACACAGATGTTTCCATGAGACGTCTAAAGCAATCTAATTACAAGACTATAATTACTGGAATGCAAACACTGACTAACTACATCACACACGCATAACATGCGCATAAGCTGTGCTCCCAATTATCCATTTACTTTTATTTATAGGTGGAACACATTTACAGTTATCTAGGTATCCTATTCTGAATAAAGCGTCTGATGCCTACAATATTGATTATAATTCATAATATAACGGGGTAAATTTACATTTGTTTACAGAATATTTTCACATCAAAACTAAAAGCAATCAGACTCAGAACAAAATTATATAACGAATATTCCATTTACAGTTACTAATTTAGCGTACTTTCCTAAAGGCATATTTGCTTAAATTTGCCTACCTTCCTAATAGTGTACCCTTCAACCAATCTGCTTAGCATAGCACTAGCCACACAGTGCAGTGTTCATTTTCACATCGTTTTTACCTTGCTGACAGATCTTGTTTCACACCCAACCTTATTTTGTCTCCAATTTCTTTTTCCCGAGTGGGACAACTAAAAATTTGTGTCCTAATTTTAATTTATATGTACCACGCGTACGTGTTATACACCTATATGAGATTATACGTGCATTAACATACAAAGTTAGTATAAAGTATGCTCAAGCATTTGGCTCGTGGGTGGGTTGTTTACCTACCCTCTGAATGGTCTGATGTGAGAACTGTTGTTTTAAACCTTCGTCCTCCAAGCTAAGTTGTGGTGTAAAGACGCCACCTTGTGGAGTGCCAGTCACTGGCGTGCTTAACCTCTGTGAAAATATATAAAATGCTTTATCCACAGCGTCTGTGAATTTCATGCTTAGGAAAAATTATTTATTCTTTTTATTAAGATGCATTATTTAAAAATCATGCAAAAACCTCCATACCTATAAATGAAAAAGGCTAAAAAAATAATGCAAAAACCAAGAAAATTAAGCTTGTTAAAAATATTATCCATATATATTTGTTATTTAATTTTGTTAGGTAGCTAATTTTGTTAAAGAAATCGGTAATTTAAAAATTAAGAAAGCAGTTACATTTATTTTCATTGTAACAAAGATTCTTATTTATAACTAGTTAATATATTTTTTAATTCTATTCTTATTTTGACCTACGACGGGACGACGTAAAAATTAATTAATAATAAAAAAATATAATAAATAAATTTAGAAGGGGACTAGCTTAGGTTGTCGATTGGGATAAGACATTATCATTATTTATGAATTGTATTTTAACAAATGAAAATATTTATGGAAAAATATATAGGTTTTACAAACCAGTTTCAAATTTGAAAAATATAGATAAGTTTAATAAGACAACATTACCTAAAGTAAAATTTTTAGTATTACTTGTGTTGTTGTATGAATTCGTATAATTCTCTGCCGACCCGTTCAGACCCATGCGTCACATGTGCGTCACATGTCTGTAAATGGCCCCTTTTAATATCATGATATTAAAAGGGGCCATTTACAGAACGATAGGAACCTCCTTGAATGCTAGGATAAAGTAGTACTGTAGGTACTGTAGGCTTAAGGAAATATTTGTATTCAATGTTAAACCTGTGAGTGGTTGATATGAAGCGGCGGCGGTGCCAGCTGTGCAGCCGAGGCGGCTCTGCGTAGGTCCTGCCGTCGTCGACTCCAGTTCTTGTCGTACCGGATACCGAATAGCACCACGAAGTACTCCAGCAGTGCGAGGAACACGAAAATCGTGCACGAGATCAGCCAAACTTCGATGCACTTTAGTTCGAGTGCGTCCGGCGAATTTGTGCTGTTGGTCAGATATTTTAACTAAACTGTCATAAAACACGAATCGAATGCATGATTGAAGTTAATGGGGCGATCAGTACGTTCACCTGATGGTAAGTGATACTCCTGTCCATGACAAAACAGTATTGAGGGAAACTATATAACTGATAGATAGTATTTAAAAAAATACTATTACCCGACACCCAAAACAAGGTAGGTAGGTAATATTAATACTCCGTGCCCGAGATGAAAGAAATTAGGTCTCTTAGACCCGGTAATTATACTAGCTAGTGCCTTTAGCCTGATACACAAAAGTGCATATAACACTCCTATTTCATGGTTGATATCTACTGCGGTAGTATCTTCCTAGATGAGTCAAAATTTCCTAGACTCGGTGTCTACAATTTAGTACATAAGTAGATATGTACTTGATTCATCATAATATCTCTTTCAGTATGTCCGAAAGATCCTTTTTAAGTGAGTAGTTTTCTGTCAGTGATTTAACCGACATCAGAAAAATATTATTTAATTGGAAAAGTCTGATATCATATCCGATATTAAGGAATTTCAAACAAGGCATTCTCAGTGTACCTTTAGCTACCTATCTGTAGTGACTGTATTATATTTTGGATTGTTTCTTTTAAATGGAATGGAATTACCATTTACGTAAGTGCCTTTTATATGTATATATAAGTATGATCAATTATATTACCTGACAGTGTCAAACATTGTGACCAATGATAGAAGTGTGGTGACCAGCAACACCATTCGGCCCGGGACAATTTCCGGGATAACGCAGAAACTGCCCCAGGATATGATGACGAAGAGCGATGAAGGCAAATAGCTCTCCAGTAGATAGCTGCGAAGTTCTCGGGACAGCTTGATTTGTAGACGAGCTGCAGAATGCTCGCCTGGTCATGAAACGAATTCCATTTTTATTACCTTACGTTTTATTCGTCAGATAGAGAACCTTACTCTTGGAGGATCCATTCTTTATTCTAAATAAAAATAATTCTTCCTAAATTTTCTAAATACCACTAACAGAAATAGTCAATCTTACCTGATTTTGGGCAAAATTCAAGGTATATTGTATTGAATAATTATAATAACTATACGTACATTCTAACGCTAATGTATTCGCTGGGGTAGTGGCAAAAGCGTTGTATTTACGATCTTGCAAAATGAACAAGTATCGCAAACGTTGGTCTTTAGGAGGTTGACTGGATATTTCAACCAGTTGGTCCAGGCTACAATCTTAGATGCATCGACCCCTTACATTGGGCAACGGCCCAGTCTTTAGCGATAATTTATGAGCTTTTCTACTATGATATGCAGTGGGACTTTATAGACTGGTTAATAAATTATACGTATAGCTATTATATAAATGCACTTACAATAGGTACTACATCAAAATCGAGATACTTTGGTATGATATTAGTATTAAAGCTACCAAGTGGATAGGTAATATTAACTATGTACATATTTGAAAACTATAATTATTATACAAAACTATTATTACTTACCTGAAATTACGCAAACACTCAATAACTGTGAAATTTTAATATAATATGTATAATAATAACCTACCATTGAGTTTTATTAATAATACTTATAGAAAATCTTTGCTCATAACTTTTCCCACGTTTTTCTTCTATGTTAGTAAACGTAGGTACTTCGGGTAACGTAAGTATAAGCATGTACATTACCTACAACGTTAATCTGCCTATAATAAGTACAGAAACGTGTTTAATGTCTTCAGAAATTGCTAAATTGCACAGTTATTTGCGTATTCGTGCAAAACACTCATTACACTCAACTATATGAATAACGTACAAAGTCTTACAACTACATACAAACAAACACAATATCAATATATACAATAAACACGATTTTCACACTACAAGTTCTATAGGTACCTATAAAAGGTTAATATGAAAATAAGATAATTAGCTAGGCACGGATGTTAAGGTGTGTTTTCACAAAAGCAAAAGTTGCGAGAAAATATAAAAAAAATCTTCACTTTGATTGCTTCGATGGCGCATCGGTAGTGTATTTACAAGATTTTTTTTCCTTTTATGTTTATAATTTATCTCTGCACCACTTTTGCTTTTGGAAAACGCTCTCGTAATGGTATAACTCTACCCCAAGCCCTTAGGTGAAATTTGTTACTTTGCTGTAAACTAGACGTGATGTTTTGGTTAGAAGAACCTCGACCAAATTTATTTGTGTATTATGGCGAGTCTTATGTTATCATTTATGGGTAAAAATTATAGGCCTTCGGATTTGGGTGGTTAGTGAAAAATTTGTTTGAATTTTAAAAAGCATGTATTGGAAGTGCACTACAATTATCTTTAGGTACTTCTTTTAAAGAACCTCAATTCGATTGGCATTTAATTTTATATTGTTTTTTTAATACAGAACTCTAAATCGTTACTTTTTCGAATATTTTATTCCAGTAGCATTTATGAGATTTTTTACTGTATTTTCTAAAGTGTGTATCAACCTATTTTATCATTTTCAGTGACCAAGATTTTATATATCGTGACTCATTAAAATAACAAGTTACGGTCCAATCCTGTTTGTATGATCATTCTTCATTTTATAAATGTTTTTATTTATTGCGTTCTAGTTTATATTTCTAGTAATTGAGTGTTTTTTTTTAATTTTATGTATGTAAACAGTACATACAGGTATTAAAAACTTCATTATTCACATATCCTCTTTTTATCACAATACTCATCAGCTTAGGGTTATTGTCAATTAATTTTGTATTTTAGATTTGAAATTTCATTTAATGTGCATCAATTTTATTACCCCCAATTAATGCATCAATGAACTACCAACGTTTACCTGCAATCGTTTACCATCACCCGCGCCAAACTTAGCAGGCGGCATGCCAGCGACAACGCGTAGCGTTAGATACAGTACAGGCGCAAACTGAAGCGCAAAGCAATGAATATACATTTACCTTCACCAAAATTGCGAATATGATTACTTTTGTCCGTGACGAAGGTGACCACGTATTTTGGTAGGCGGAACTCGTTGCGCTGCTCGCTGACGAGCCCCTAGGCCGAGCCACGAGGCGACGTCGCGCCACTCGAAGCGCACGTCTTGGGTTGTGTACTTATCTAAAAAAAGATACCATTAAACATCATTATGACTGGATAATAAAACAGTTTATGTGGAACATATGGGGGGTATGAAAACAATTACGTCAATTGCGGAATAGGGATGTTGACTGACATATTGAATGAGCTCCTTGTTTCGATTTGTAATTATCTAAGTTTAATTTTTCAAGTTTCATTATACTGTGACGTCACGGTGTAATTTATTTATTTGTGAGGTTATCAACTGAAGCACTTTTACTAGATACTTTTAAGTAATTTATATTAAAGCTTGACAATTTTTTATAATAATTATCCCAAAACAATATTAAAATCATATAGGCAAAAGTCGTCAAGGTTTTCTATATTTACTACGCTTTTTCGCCCGCATTGGGAGTTTTCAGATAATATTATCTGTAATACAGTGACCTGCACAGAGATTATGAGTAGGGTATGCAGAGTGAAACTAATCGTAAAAACCATAAATAATTTTTGTCAAATTGTGTGCTGTTGATGGCTGTTGATGACAGCAGATCGCCTTTTGTTTCAAATATGGAAAAATGGGCGATTAAGTGGGAATCATGGAATATGCCGTTGTCGGGACGCACAGTTTATGCTCTGTTTATTTGCATATATGGAGTGTGTGCCACTGGTAATATACATCCAAGAATATGTGAAGTTTCATAATGGTCTAAGTTCCTAATGGTTATATAGTTTTTTTTTTGGCCACAGATGGTATCTCTACCGACTCTAGATTCAACAAATTCTTCACAATATTAAAATTATTTGGAAAAAGTACAAGGGTACCATACATAACCAAGAGGTTTTGTTGTGAACAACTTATGGATTTATCGAACTGATAAAAAATGCTGTCCACTAAAAAGTACTGATCGAAACCTCCTATGTAATCATGGTCTCCTAGTACTTCTTTTAACGATATCATAGATAGTAGACGATTATTTGTATTTGAAGGTTAAACATTATAATCTAAGAAACAATATTGTAGAGTTGATTAAGTTATAAAGTTTTATTAGGAGTGACGAGCAGGATTAAAAAAAAACACTTGACACCTTGGGACAATGCTAGGGGTGACGAGCGGGAACGACCGTTCACGACCTATCGGCATGTGGCGAGCGTAGGAGCGTCGAAGGCTCACAACCTAGAGCGAAAGCGTATTTCACGAACGAACATTCATTCATAAATAAATGAGAACGATTTATTATGAATGTTTTTTTTATTGCAGCCACTCATAATGCAATACATTTGTATTGCAGATAATAGATCTGAAATATCCAGTGAAATTTACACAGCGCCATCTAGCCAGGCTTATCATTAGCCTGTAATGAGGGTGTGGTACATACTATAAAACTGTGAACAATATATCAAAATATAAATTTATATTATACATAGAAACACCCTGACCAATAAAAACAAACATGCACACAAATGTTTGTGCTGCAGGGGTATTGAACCCGGAACCTTGGTCTCTACTTTAGGTAAACTACATACGTGTGAGCAGATAAAATGCTATTCTTTCATATGACACCAAACTATAATCGGAAGGGTCATCCATCATGGCGGCTCTGACAAATAGGCGAAGTCGACTGCCCCTGGCACGCTGTGCAAGGTTACCAGCGGGTATTGCTACTTTGCGGATGTGGGAGCCAAATAACAAAATTGTAAACATTCCAATAATTTTCCTGAGTAGCAGCCATTTTTAATTTATTATATTTTACGGCATCTGTGTTCTGTCATTGTTCTTAATATTGGTGTTAACATTTTGTGATGGTCATGGTAAATTATACGTTATAAAAATAATTTATTAAAACGCAGACCTTCATGGAACCCAATTTAATCCCAAATGAATCAAACAAGACATTGTACTATGAGACCTAAAGCATCAATATTAACGAAATGTTTGAAGCCCTTGGAATTAATTTCTCAACCATTAGACGATTTGATGAACACCAAACTATAAACTAATGCCAATATTATTTTGATGTTCAATTTTCCAGAATATTCTAAGAAATATTACGGTTTTCCGTATATTATAAAGCTGGTTTTCTTCGCTAGACTATGAAATTGGTTGCGACTTCAAAAACAACCAGACTGCACACAATTTAAAACTTGTGGGAATCGAACGCGTGTCATATAAAGTAAGTTATTTCCTATTGTAGCATTAAAATGATTGAAATTATGAAGATAAACGTATTATGAATGCTAATTTTCACTTTATGGTAAAAGACATTTTTATAGATTTATTGGAGTAACGACGGATTTCCTCTTCTGCGTCATCAAATGCAAACATTACCTGCATTTATATTTACTATAGATTCAAGAACTAGTTATTATGCAACTTTAGTTATAGGTGTCATACCAATTTATATGAAACATTTCCATTATGATATTGTTAACTATAATAACATAGGTATATTTTATATTATGCTATGGAAATGATATACCTTCAGGTTATTCCAGGTATTTTAAGGCCCGTATTCTAGAACGAGACTCAACGTAGATTTTTCCTTCGATTGAGTTACAAAGGGATAGCGCTATATACGATAAAAAGTGGCATCTCTTTCCAACTCTATTTAAATATAGATTTTTATTTTTAATAAATTACGGGTCATTTCTGCTCTCCTTTTTTAATCATGAATTCAATGTATGTATATGTTTCCAAATAACTCTACCTTATTCCGATCTCTGGTTGTAACGGACCCTTAATTCTTCTGAATTTGTTAAGCCCTAAAATCCATCAGTAACCTCGTTCCCATTGTACTATTTCCTACCGCAGCAACCAAGCCGTCAAAATATTATAATCTACATGTGGTTCTCCAATACCACTTAAATAACTAATAAATAGTAGCCTTTGGTTGATGATTAATTGTCTGCCAACTATTACGCAAATCACTGTGAGAGTGAAAACTATGAATAGCTCCTTGAATTTACATAGTAGTTAAGGAAACCATAAAACTAGCTAATTTAGGAGGACATTGTATGTCTTCATTACACAAGACACGTTTTAGATCTTGTTATTGGTACTTAATGTACTATAATAGTTTTGGGATCCATTATTTTAGAATTAGTATTTTTTATTTGGGTACAACATTTTTACTGGGTATATTTTACCGTCTTTAAAAAGATATACGAATGTGTTCCGATTGATAACAGTCTGCTTTATTTTGTAAGGGGTTTCTCAATCAATGCCCCATACTCCACTGTACTAAACGAACCAACATCGGGAACAACTGCTATCTAGCCGTAGGGGTTATCTGATTCTTGCATTCGCCAAGGCGCAGTCTCTATTTCAATTCGCGGGCCTTTCTAGGTTTGACCAATTTTTATTCCCTTTCGATCACACAGCACCCTTAGCCAGTTTAAAGTCCTAGTATAGGTACTCGCACTCGTAGGTATATAAAATTAGGTTTGTGTACATGTAGATTCTGGTTCAATATTTAACCACTTCTTATTTTGTAATACTGAGAATATTTTCTACCTAGATACCATTGGAAACATTTCCGTACTTAAAAGAGCTCACTATCATTCAAAAAGTTTGCAACGCATTTTTGGACCACTGGTCTTGCAAATGTTCAGGCGCATCGTTCACAAACCATCACATGAGCCTTAAGGCTGAGAGCCATCTGCGCTCGCCAATTGCCCGGTGTAGCTGTAAAGGCCACCTGCGGCCAACAGCAGTAGTTAGTTCGAAAAAAAATCACATGACCCGTAAGCTCATTTGTATATCATAAAACCAATGATAAGATATTAGAAACACTGTCTTAATACTTACAACTACTGAAATCTATCTCACAATGCTGCACATCCAGCGGGTACAGGACGAAGTCCATTTCGCATTTTATTGTTGGTAGCACTGTGAACAGACAAAAACCATGGTCGGTAAGTTGGTTCGGTAAAAACATCAAATCCAGATCACTTTACTGTGAGCCCGATAGTATTACTAAAATAATAATATGTAGCCTACATCACTTGACATGTTATGTAGCTTAATGTAAATAAAATATTTCACAAAATTGTCTTATAGTTTTAAATCATACTTTTGACTCGCTTCAATCCACTTATGGATGTAGGTCTCCCAAGTTTGACATTACATTCCTATTGGACGGTGGTAATCCAACCTCCAACAGCAATCTACCTATCTTGGCGTCCACCTATTAGTATGGAGAGCACCCTACGCTTTTCTATACGCGGTCGGTCTTATAAATCTTGAACTATTTCCAGTTACCTATAAGAAAGTTTGTACCAAACCTAACTTTTAGCAAATCAGATTGGAAAAGCAAACTTAAAGCTACGAATTGAAAGAAACGAATAACGTTCTACATAAATAAAAAAAAGCTTAATACTCGATCTTTCGTCAGTTGGCAATCACTTTCAGAAACCATTGATGACGAAAATCATTGGTTGAGTACACATATTTAAGAACACACGTTTGTTTTAATCTGTGGTTGAGCCCTTCCCCCATCACTAAACGTATAACTGTAGTTGTTTGAACTGTATGTCGAGGTACTTATGAAGCACCGCGACACTGATCTTCCGCGTGCATCGGTTATTTATGAAAATGTTTGCTATAATACAGTTGTGATTCCAAAAACGGTAGCAGAATTAGTTGCAGTGGCTAACTGGTTACATGTTTTTCCCTTCAAATCGGGATACAGCTATACAAAATAGCTAACTTTTTTTTAAACGACCTTAAGCACGATCTACCTGAGGTAAAATAGTTCACTACGATATACAACTACAAGCACCACAAACCTAATACTAAGTGAGACTGTGCGGTTGGAGTAGAGCCTCAACGAGGCGATCTCTTGAAGCACCGACAGTATGCGCATGGTCTGCAGCTGCCAGATGTACAGGTCCGGCATCCAGATGAGCTGGCGGTACTCCCATGGAAGATCCAGGAGGGCAGTGCCGTTGGGCATGCTCAGCCTTAGGTCCACCCATGATACTTGCAGAAACACATCGAGGGTTATTTCCTGGGACAAAAATATAAAGCTCATTATATTTATATGACCTAATTGATTTCTGAATGCATGTGAGGAATGAGATGGTGCTGGAAACAGGCTAGAAAAAAATATAAACGGTAAAAATATAAAAATATAGGAGATAAAAACATGAGCAATGCGTCCTATCTGTACTCACGCAGCTGAGACATGGACATTGATTGCTGGATTGGTTTTTGGGAAACAAGTCAGTCAACGGGCAATGGAGCGAGTTATGCGCTCTGGGTCTCTCTTAAGGGTAAAATCAGTAACGACGTTATCCGCAAGATAAGTAAAGTTAAAACCCATCGGATCAGCAAGTTGAAGTAGCGATCATGTATGTCGTAGAACCGATTGCCGTTGGAGCAAACGTGTTCTGGCGTGGAAACAACATCTTGGCAAGCGTAGCGCCTTCCGGCCCGATGGATTGACGACTTGCGAATAGTCGCTGGTGGAGGCTGGTTGAGAAAAGTAGAAGACCGAGACATTTGGCCCAAAATGGGGGAGACCTATGTCCAGCAGTGTACTGCAACAGGTTTAAGAGAAGGGAATAAAGGTTATTTGAATACTTTATCACCGACTTATTGACAAAAAATATATCAGATATTTTTTATATACTTTAAATCGCAATTAGGACGCACACATACTAAAATAAATATTACGATAGACGAATCACGTTTAACGTACATTAAAATACACTTTAAACATTAGGGAATGGCTAGTAATAAAGTGTTGTAAATTAAATGGATACCTACATACCCCTTTGTTCTCATCAACTCCAGACACCCTGTTGACGTTCACACCAATGTACACCGTGGTGTTTTTGCCTGCAATAGAACATTGCGAATTTTAACATTTCTTTCAGCATCAGCCTATAAAGTCTCACTGAAGGACATAGGCCTTGCGGCACATAGCTATGGGGAGATTACGCCCCAATCACACAAGAACAATGCAGAGTGGGTGTTAACGTTTACCGTTCCAAGATTTTAGCCAGGATCAACGATTTAACGTGCCCTCCGAAACATGAAAAACTGGGGAAATGGGCACAAAGTGAATTTTTATGCGGTCTCCGCACGGGATTCGAACCCGCACTGTTTTACCTTACGCTAAGAGTAAGTTCTACATTTCTTTCAATTCTGTCGAATTATGGTAAACTATAGCGTAGTAGTAATGAGTCTTGTGGTTTGACGAGCGGAGACATCGCCGGTACCTGTCTCTAGAATTTATGTTTGCTTCGTTTATGGGACGTTGTAAGCTGGCGACTTTCCTAGTGATATAGTCAATGTGTTTTTTTTATAAAATAAATTGATATATATGAGATATTATTATGTTCAATTCAGCAAAACGGTCACCTGAAAAACAAGTTTCCTATGTAAAATATACTATAATATGCTGTATTCCTTTTATTTCCATTTAATGAATAATATTTAATTTGAATTAAGAAGTCAACTGATGGTATAGTCTTCTTATTCTTATAGCAGCAGTTAGATTGATGAAAAAACAGACTGAAAACTATTTTTCGGTTTCAGAAAGAAGCGGTCCATAAACCTCTACAGTAATAGTCTTCTTCAAACAATTGTGATACTGGAATCTTTCCAGCAGATAAACGAATTATGTTCGCTAATGCCTAATATAACTTTTTGAACACAACTGAACAATAAACCCAATGCTCACAGTATTATACCTATCACACTTTGGCAACTCTGATCGAAGAATCACGCCTATTAGTGGTACTTAGTCGTTGAGGTCTTTTTTGGATGTATTGAGATTTATGTAAATTGGCTGAGCAGTTTGCTTTTCTCATGGCAAGTATATGCGATACGATAAGCTTGCCTATAACGGATGCAGAGTTAAGGGATATAATAATAATATCTAATAAAAATATATTTCGTATGTAGACCCTGCGCTCATCTCCATAGAAGATGACGTACACAGTAATTTTACTAAAACTTTTCGTGAAACAGAAGTGCATAAGGCTCCTATTATACGAAACGATGTCTTGTACTAACAACAAGGTGAACAACTCAGTACCTATTAACACAACTAAGTATTGCTGAATAAATTACCTTTAACATTTAGCGATCTATTTTAATAATTGATGGTTTAGCATCGGTTTCTTCTCAGTGGAAAACTACAGCCTTCTTTTCACTTATCAATTAGATTATACGAAAAATCTATGGTCAATGTAAAGGAAAAAGTACTTTAGTTTTAATCCAATAAACGGTGAATTATGCTAACATAGATTCTTTAGAATACTATGTCGCCCGTCTGTTATCTCCCTTACATATAGACTAACGTCTGCATGTTTATGATGAAGTTTCGAAGCTGAACAGTTAAATATGAAGTTAAATCGCAATTAAATTTCACTTTCTACATTGACAGGCAATTTCAGCGTGACAGTATTTGCGTGCAATGTCTATCACCGTTTATTATTAGAAACATTTCCTTGGTTCATTGAAAATTGCAGAAGGTAATAATCTTAAATTTGGTTTCTAATGAAACGTTTAATACTAAAATTGAAATTCCTGTTCATTAAAAGAAACCGCAAAATAGACATCACCGCTATACATTGAAGACAATGCGCTGCTAACTGTATGGTTGGAGTACTTTAACTTCGTTTAAAAAAACCTTTAGAAAACAGCTTTGCTATAGAGGGGTAGGTGCAGGTTTAGCCTTCAAAAATGTCTGGCTCGGTGTGACTTATAAATTTTCTTCGACCATTCATAATCGTGCGTGATTCGGAATGCAGAGAAAACGGATTTTTAATTTATCTATAGAACTTATTTTCTTTCGAAAATCAGTGTATGTAGCGTGTGCACACACACGTAGCTGCTTGACATTTATTTTAGACGATTGTTTAGCCGGGACTTAGATCCCGACATTGGGAGAGTTTCTATGATTTTACGTCACAAGTTACCAACAGCTTTGTTATCTTTTTTCGGTCCGCAGATCTTACCACCAGGCGACCTATCTACTAGATGAAACATATTTCAGAAAAAAGTTTTTTTTAAAACCGCGGTGTATAAACACTATAGGTGTATAATCTCGGTTAGCTGTAGATAAGCCGATGGGTTGACTAATGACTGAGCGCAGTTCCGCTTACTCACGTCCGGCGCTAAGTGGATAGCAGTTTCGCGTATTCGCTACACGTCGAACTGAAGGGCAATCTTTGTAATTATATTACTGGGCATGCAACGACTATGCGGAAGAGTGCTGTTAATCCTGCTGTGGGAGTGGCAAAACAACAGGCAAAAACATTTGAGTACCAATCCCCGAATCATCTATAATATCGATATTATCAATATTAAAGACGTGATCAATACTTAGTGTCGATAGTTTTAGCAATAGTCAGAAGCAATATTATCGATAGTCAATTTGACCATAAGCTTCGATAGTATCGAATACTGTCCTTCTATATAATAGTTTCTATTGTTGAGGGCTATCGATTGTATGGGTAATATTGCTTCTGAACATTGCCATAACTATCCATACTACCTATCGATAGTCTTCGTAATATCATACAATCGATAGGCCTACGATAAAATTATTTTAGACCAACTATCGATAGTCTATCGATAGACTATTCATAGTGGACTATCGAGCGGTAACACTGTGGGCAACTATAACGAAGCAGCGTTCTAGCAAAAGATGTCGCTAAATAATTTATTTATTCCAGCTCAAAGTGAGTTCGGTTCACGATCGCACAAGTCAAACGACTATTGCGATTGTTCGTCTCCGGAAAGGTTACCGAGAAATACTATCTCAAGTCGAAGACACGATAGTCCCAGAAATGTTAAGGTGGCAGTCGCCGTTGTGATGGGCCTGCAAGGTGATGAATGCTGCATCTATTGATTGATTGAAGTAACAAATTGATTTTACTATTGATGTTATCTTAGCCGCATGAGTAAAAATAATTTGGCGATATTTCTGAAATTTCAATAAGTTTTCTTATATTAATTGAGAAAAATATATTTTTTTAATGTATTATAGGATATTTTGTTTTGTAACTTGTAGGTATATTAATTTTGTTTTTAATACAAATTATGGCTGAAAAAAATATTAAAATAACGTTTTTTAAAATTTAGAAGTCTTAGGATAAGCTACTTAGATTCGGAGATAAGCAGCCAGTATTGTACCTATTGTTTAATAGGAACTAAAGTTTCTTTTTTCTTATTCAATTAAACGTATTATCAATTCGCTAACGACGCTCATTGGTATGGACTGTTACCTTCCGATCTGGAGGGCTTAGGATGTTTTCGAATTTTCGAAATTATATGTACATTTATCCTAGGTTCCTACGGTGAAGGAAACATCGTTAGGAAATCTGCGCACGCCTGCGAAGAGATTCAAAGGTTGTGCGAGAAGTCTTCCAATACGCACTGGGCCGGCGATTAAGACACCAATTACGAGTAGGTGCGTGCCCCACGGTGATGACTTGGAACGCATAAGCAGCTGATGATGATTATCATTTCGTATATAGTTATAGGTAGTAAAAGAAAACTTATCTTTTTAAAAATTACCAGGCGGAATGTTCTGTTATAGTCTGCAGGTATTTTGTAGATGCTGGTCAGGTACAGGATCTGGCTGAAAGAAAGGTTACAATCATAAGACACTGATATATAAATAACTATTTTTCCCGCAGCTTCGCTCGCTGTACATTCGGGGTCACACGGTTACAGAATATTATTTGAAGACGCTACTGTAAACGGTTTTATGTCTTTCCATTGATTTTTTAGTTTCCTACCTTTTTGTTAGTGACATATAGTCGCACACTAGTTTTAAGTTTTCTATCTTTTTAAGGTACTGGGGCTAGACTGAGACAAAATGAAACTATATCACTCTCTATCTTTATAACTATATCCACTTAAAAAATACGTTAGTTCGTCATTCTGTTTTGTCGTGAAAACGGTTAAAGAAATGGACACACTTTCACATTATTATATAATACATTATATCGAACGCAAGCGCGAGAAATAGCTTGTTCACAGACCTACTAATTCGTAATAGTTATTAAACTCTTCTATTAATTGTCGAGCACACCCTACTGTCACAATGTTTATTAACGAACGTCTAAGATTACGTTCCTTATGCGATTTGTGTAAGTGTTTGTGGCGGGTTAAGATGTGAGATCAGTGAAATCACTCTTATTTTACAGTTCACTAAAATATATAATATGCACTGTAAAAACATAGAAGTATTCGAATTATATTTGGTCGAATGGATGCTAAGTCATCCCTTGAAATAAAAGTGTTATGCACTTCATTGTTTCGGAATTAATGCACTGTAGAGACAATAGCAAACTAAGCCTGGGGTTAAAGACGTAGGGCAGTGAATCCCTTAACATATACTAGGTTATCTAGCCCTCCCTGCAACGCCCTAAGCCGAGGTTCGAGTCTCACTATGGGTCGTCTTAAAGCTAGTAGCGTAAATTTTGAAGGCTGAAAGCCATCTGCGTTGCCAATTGCCCGGTGAAGCTGTAAAAGGCCATCCGCGGCAACAGCAGTAGTCAGTTGAAAATAAGACGTCAGCAGGGCAGTGTTGATAATGCGAGTAACTATCATCAGTTATTCAGCCTTATTTAACAGCCTTCAACACTGCATCTCTCGAGGACTTATCGAGGAATGAACAGAACATCTATTGTTGGCAGGAACAGTTATTTGCGAATCATTGACCATATTATAATGGCTTGTAATTGAAGCAGGTACTTAAAATTAAAAACACGATAAGGGAAACTAATTTTAATGTTTGTCAAACCCATAAAGATTATGGGCCAGATATCTTGGTCTTGGTCGCTGGTAGAGACTGGATGAGGTAAGAGGAGTCTTACCTCATCCAGTCTCTACCAGCGTCCATGTATTTGCGTATTTTATATATTAGTACATATGTATAATATGTGTACATATGTATAATATGTAAGTAAGGTGATTTTTTGGAAATTCATCTTATTATTTCGTAATTGCTCCATATTTTTTTCATGATATACATATATACTTGGTGATACATGTTTTATTTACTTGATACATATGTATGAGTGTTCGGGGACGCCCCGCATAACCGCTTAGTGCTTATAAAGGACACATTTGTTTTAAATAGCCCGTCCATATTCATGTATGTATGAGTGACATTAAACGTAATTACGATGCTTTCTTAGTATATCGCGGTGTACATACTGCTTTGCATAGATAAAGGCTTTTTACCTGCGCTAGGAATTTCTTTCGTCTTTGACATTTTGTTTGGAGGTCAATGCCAATAGATAAACCGCAGGGAGGTAGTTTTTCGGCAAACATCTTTTGGGCCTCAAGATTATCTTACTCACTCGTGGTTTGGTACAAGTTAACCCTCTACTACGCAATTTTCCAGCACGGTGGGTTAAGATCCGAAGTTCTTCAAATTTTATCNCATTTTCATCTAATTCCATTCCGCTCGCACCTCACTCAATGGTTCTTCTGCCTACTGACGAAGCTGAAGTTGGTAACCTTATATTCAACCTTCGTGATGGATGTGCTGTGGGGTTGACCAAATATCAGGACAGCTATTGAAGAGACACAGCGACCTGTTAATCCCTCTATTACATACGTTTGTAATCTTTGTCTGAATAGTGGAGTTTTTCCGGACGTTTACAGTCGCCATCAGATATATATGAGCAGACAAGGTGACCAAATACATCTGAACAGTTTGAAATATTAATAACTTCTATACAGTACAAGTTACCATTAATATCTAAACAACAACCTTTTCATTAATATCTGAGCAAGTGCTTGTCAATAACTTCTATACACACAACTTTTCAATAATATCTGAACACTAACGTGAAATGTATCTAACTAAAATGATTTAATTTTAAATATCGAAACTGTCGAAGAAAAGTTGTAGTCGGAAATTTTTGTGACTTTTTAACTATCGATTGAATTAAAAACTTTTTGGATAATAGATGTATTAAAAAATGAGATGACGCTGGCAGTTTATAAAAGTTTGAAGATTTTACTCTTGTCATCACTAATTATCTACTGTAATTAAAAATACAACCAAGCATTGCGTCAGTGGCTCATTGGTGTGGACTGTTGCCCTCCAATCTGGACGGTGCAGGTTCGATGCCTGCCAATCCAATGTCTTTTCAAATTTTCGAAATTATAAATATTTATATGTACGTTTCGCCGAGACCAGTCAACTGGGGACCTTCTTATGCCACACACTTATGAAGTGAGGCAATCGAGAGACACGGTGAAGCTCTTGCCGTGACTCTCGATATCTCTAAGGCATTTAACAGAATTTGTCACGTCTTATTAGCAAGCTTCCTTCATTCGGTATTCTTGATGGCCTTTGCATCTGGATGTCAAATTTCCTGAGTTCCTGAGTAAAATAGTCTTTTGATGGCTACTGTTCTGACCACCAGGCTATCGACACCAGTGTTCCTCAGGGTTCGGTCCTATCTGCAACTTTAATTCTTGATGCACATAAATGATCTGCTTATGCCCGGTATTATTGGGTACGCATATGACGGACATAAATCTACCGGATGCAAGGCCCAGTGAGTTAGGAATCCAGTCTTGTCCAGAGGCTATGGTGAGCCGTGTGGACGCGTCCCTTCAAGCAGTATCCTTTTGAGGTGATGTTTATCTAAACTTGCTTGAAAATTTGAACTTGCTTCGACTTTCCGGAATCTAGCTGTTAAATAATACGCCTTAGGCGACCCTATTTTGGCTGATGCTTAACTGCAAAGCCTGGAGTATTGTCGTAGAGTTGTAATGCACTTGGATTTATACAGGTTATATTTCGGTGAGCGTGCGAATGAATAACACGAATTAATTCCAGGAGGCTTTTTCACCATCGCGAGACAAAACGCAGGCGAGCATTCCGTTCTTACGTGGTCGACATTCCATATATCTGCACAATCTGCTTTGGTGCCTCGTTTCTAATGTGCACTGCAAATGGAACTCGTTGCCTCCTTGAACTCGTTGCCTCCTTGCCGTTCCCAGAACATTACTACCTGGCACTTTTTAAGGCAAGCGTAAAAAGACTGTTTCTAGACAGGCCATCAGGTCCATCTTCAAGTGCATCATCACATACCATCAGGTGAGATTACGGTCAAATGCCTGTCTGTAGAAGATAAATAAAATATCCTACGCTATTTAGATAAAGGAAAACATCAAGACGAAACCTGCGCACGCCTGTGAAAAAATTCGAAGGTTGTGTGTGAAGTCAGCCAATGGATGACCACGAAGGCCTAAACACACTATACGGGTAGGCGCAAGTCCCTAGGTGGGGACGTATAATTGGCTGATGATGATGATGAACCTACTAAATAATTATTATCACACTAGGTCATTAATAGTTTCTGAATAATATTTAATCCAGATCAAATCGAATATCCAGAGTCTTTCTTAATTCAACCGAGCTAAGCCAGAGCCGAGACCGACCATCCCCATTTGCGCAGATAGCCGAGCAGTGGCTCAATGATACTCGGATGACGTAGTTGTTGATGTTGACAGATAAACACTGGTTTATATCCTTAGTTACACTTGACATTTTGAGTGTTCAGATATTATTGAAAAGTTGTGTGTATAGAAGTAATTGACAAGCACTTGCTCAGATATTAATGAAGCGGTTGATGTTTAGATATTAATGGTAACTTGTACTGTATAGAAGTTATTGATATTTTAAACTGTTCAGATGTATTTGGTCACCTTGTCTGCTCATATATATGTGATGGCGACTGTACAAGAAGTCTCTTATTATACCTGTCCATAAAGGTGGTGCCGGAGACGATGTCAATAACTATAAGCCAATATGTCTGCTCCTATTCTATCTATAATATTGGAGAGATTGATGAATAGACGTCTGGTGGACTTCCTTGAAAAATACAATATTTTATCATCATCACAATACGGATTTCGCTCTGGAAGTCCACTGACTATGCTGTACATACTCTTACAGATTTCGTTGCTACTGGCTTGGATAATGGGGAGAGGGTTATTGGAATTTTCATCGATCTGGCTAAGGCATTCGACACCGTCTCCGTCGCGATTCTGTTAAATAAATGGAAAGACTGGGTATCAGGGGCTTGGCTTTCAAACTCTTTTCAGTTATTTGACAAACGCTATCAATTAGAGTTGATGATGGACCAGTGAGGAACTACCTGTAACTTACGGCGTCCCGCAGGGCATGTCCTTGGACCCACGTTATTCCTTGTTTATATGAACGACCTATGTCAGATGAAACTTCGTCGTGGAAAATCGTGGCATTCGCCGATGATACTGCCTTGTTGTTTTCCGGGAGTTGCTGGAAAGAAGCTTTCCATCATGCACAGATAGGCTTTGACTTGGTCTGTGGATTGGTTGGGTGGAAAACCTACTATCTCTCAATGTTAAAAAACCAAATATATATAATATTTTCTATGACCAAGCGAGGTCTTCCTGTTGATCTTAAGATTAAATTGCATTTCGGCTTATGCTCGAAGATCCTAAATTGTAACTGCCCCGATCTTATTGCAACTGACTCAACAAGGTACCTAGGAGTCATGGTTGACAATCATCTTAACATTCAGTCTCACCTGAATCTACTTGCCACGAGAGTTAGAAAATTAATCTACATTTTTAAAACGTTACGCCATGTGGCGGGTAGATCAATTATAAGGACTGTTTATCTAGCGCTTTGCCAATCCATATTAAGGTATTGTATATCTTCTTGGGGCGGTGCCGCCAAGACACATTTTTCTAAAAGTTGAAAGGGCTCAGAGAGCGGTCCTGAAGGTTGGTGCGTTCCTTCCTGTTATGCTTGCCTTGCCTTGCCCTTGCCCCCGACTGATGTTTATAAACATTGGAAAGTCCTAACGTCCGTCAACTATTTGTTCTCTCTTGTACTTCGCAAGCATGTTTCCTTTTCCTATGACGCACAGCTAAATTCTGATAAGCGTAGAAGGGGTTCAGTATGCACTACGAGTCGTTTTCACACACGTTTTGCGCAAAGATTCTTTTGTTTTAGGGTTTAGACTCTACAACACGATTAACTCTGTCCTTAACATTTACCCCCTATCAAGTCACAGTTGTAGGAGAAGGGTGACGGAATGGCTACTCAATATGACCTATGCTAAAACGGAGGAATTATTGACTGTGGCTAGTTAGTTGATTGATTAATTTTAGTAAAATATATCTCGTTCAGATACTATACACAACACACCACATATACACACACACACGCACGCACACACACACCGCGCGCGCGCACACACAACACACACACAACATACAATCTACACATACACGCAATAACTAAGACTCTTTCACATTCATTCAAAAAAGTAAAATTATGGTAGATATCTAAGATAACCAGCTGTACTTTGTTGTTAAGGAATAATTATATTTTAATTTAATATGTTATGTAGCTTTATCTAGTACTCTTACATGGACTAACTTAACTTCATAAAACCTATGTAATCTGAGGTGGTGGGAGCCTGATGACCGTAACGGATATACTCTAGTATATCTAGCATAGGCATCAGTCTCACACAATAATGATATTATATAATTATGTCTGTATCCTGAAACTGTGTTATGTACTATTGTTTGTGAGAGAAATAAAGATGATTATTATACTTCAAGAGATTAGCTAGAAGGTCGATTTAATTGGACTGGGCGGTATTCGCAAGTTTTGTCAAATCTACGTCAACAATTATGGAATGTTCAAAGACAGAATCTTTCAGAAATTACACGTACATACGCAGCTGAGACATACTGATAGCTGGATTAGTAAGAAGAAGAACTTACTGGTAGGTGTTCCTTCACCGTAAGTGCGTCAGACAACGTTTTTTTATAAATATATAAATTCAAAAACACATGGTACGTGGCAGTATTTGAATCTGCGCCCACCAGAGGAAATACAGCACGCCTGCGAAGATATCCAAAAGTTGTGCGTGAAGTTGACCGCACCGCACTGGGCCCGCGTGGACGGCTAAGGCCTATACACCCTTTACGGGTAGGCTCGTGCCCCTCGATGGGGACGTTTTATAAAGCTGATGATGAAACGCAGCTTTAAGTGTTAGATACACAAGTTATGATTCGGAACGAATAGGCCGGCTCTACCAGAGCGATGCCAGCATATTTCATAGAACTGCCGTGAATTTCTCTGTATTTTGTCTAGTGAGTGAGTGATAAAGCAGTTATTACACACGAAATTAAATCGAAAAGACATTGGTACGTGGTGGAACTTGATCCTCCAGATGGGAAGGCAGTCTACACCAATGAGCCACCGACGCTCTTTGCGTAAATGAGAAATCTAACAAATGTCCTCTTTGCTAAAAATATTTATTGTATAAGTCGCAAGTGTGCGCACCACAAGCCACTCAACCGGCGTGTTTGCTTCGCCAATTGCAAGGGTTATTTGAGTTGGGAGTTACGTATTCGGCTGCCGAGTCGCCCGGGGCCAGTCATTATTGAATTAAAACAATGCGAACTTTTTCCGAGTCTGTTCGACAGCAGTTCGCTAATTATATTCTAATAGGGGGCGGGTTTTGTTATGCGTTGTTTTCCGTTTTTGTTCGCATTGTTCGAAGGGCGGATTTTCTGTTTGTGCATTGAAGTGTTATGGGAGCGGTGTTTTAATAAGTTGGTTTCATGAGCTAAATGGTAAAAATGTGGAGATAGTACTTCGATGGATCCCGGCACATATTGGACTAAATGGAAATGAAGAGGCTGATAGGCTTGCTAAATTTACAACAACATGCGGAACAATTTATGATATTGCACCAATGACGTAAAAAAGTATAGATTCGCGATATTCTCACAAAACAATCGAAAAAAGTGTTCCTTATGCAGTGACAGCACACATATTTCGAATTTCGAACACATTTACCTAAACAAAAGAGTATAAACTGTACTCTCTTCGGCGGTTCGTTTTTGAGGCACGGATGGCGTATCTACCTTTGTATATACATAATATCATTGGTATGCACCAAATTTGCGGATCGCTAGTTAAACAAACACTTGTAATACGTAGGCAAAGTCACACACGACAGTTGCAAACTAAACACATTACCGGAGACGCCGCGTTAACGCAATTAACGACCGTTTGATTAATTAATTAACGTGACGTCATCACGCCAGTGCGATCGACCACGACACTTTAAATATAATTATGTGTTATGAATTATTGCCAATTATTAAGGGTGAATAATTAAGGGTAATGAATAATTGCTTAACGTGCTAAATGAGTAATTATAATTAAAAATTATACATTATCCTTAATTACATATTATATTTTATTAATTTGATCGTATCACATTTTATGATTTGTCACAGAGGTAGATGGGCAGTGATGGGAATGGACGACATGTAAGGGGTGAGAGCATGAAAATGTGGGTCTCGAGCCCTCATCATCATCTCATCATCATCATCATCAGCTCATTAAACGTCCCCACCCAGAGGTAAGAGCCTACCCGTATAGGATGAATAGGTCTTAGTCGTCACGCGGCCCAGTGCGTGTTGGACGACTTCACGCACAACCTTTGAACCAGCCTACCTCATGGTAAAACCTACCGAACAACGGACTGGGCTTTGGAAACCAACAGTATTGAAGTAAATTCATAACAGTAGGTAGTCGTACGACTTGCAAGAGGTCGTTGGTGGAGGCTGGATGAGAAAAGTGAAGCACCGGGATATCTGGCGCAAAATGGGGGAGACCTATGTCAAGCAATGGACTGCGATAAGTTGAATAGAAGAGAGAGGTACTAGTTGGTCGACTCGGTACACGGCAAGTCGGTTCATCGGGTCGGAGGGCGTCCTACGCTTCGCTAGCCAAGAGACAGTCTCCACTCCAGAACTCGTCTGCTCGAACGGCTATCGGTTCTGCGACATACGTGACCAGCCCACTGCCACTTCAACCTGCTGATCCGACAGGCTATATCGGATCACCTAGTACCTACACTTAATTAAGTCTTGAACTTCCTAAAAAGTGCCCAACTTTTAGATGAATTCTATAAGGGGAGCGAGGCACAAACATCTTCTAGGTCGAAGTGACTACAGGTTTGTATAAGCCTGAATAGCCGTAAAACCCAAATAAGAATAACCCTCAATTAAATATACATTTTGAATATTGACTGCAATCATACTATTACATGTATATAATATACAGTACATTCATCCCCATCGCACCTCAACGCCGAACGTGCGCCGTCGGCGATTAAAGACGCCAATTAATCCCTTTGATGTCCGCCGCCGGCGCGTGATTGGCTGCCGGTGACACGTGTCTGTTCGCATGCAAAACCGACGGACACACTGCTACGACAGATGACAAATATATATATATATATTATATATATATATATATATATATATATATAGTGTACAGGACGATCAGGACGCTCACCTGATGGTAAGTGATACGCCAGACCATGACAGAGCGGCATTAAAGGAGACCAACAACTGATAGACAGTTATTATTACCATCAATGCCGCACTGCGCCGTCACCCGAGACAATAGATGTTGGGTCTCTCATACCCGGTCATTTCACTAGCTACAGAGCCCTCATCGAAACACAAAAGTGCTAACACTCCTGTTTCAAGGACGATATCTGGCACTGCGGTGGTACCTACTTATACGACTCAGTATCGAGTCTACCACCTAGTTTTACCTAAATTTCAGTTATCATTTATGAGATGTCCCAGACGCTGGAAGGAAAATATTAATTTTCTTCGGAGCTGGGACCGCGGTCTAAGTAGGCAAAAGCCTCCTGTGAGGGAAGGTCTGCTTCCTGCAGGATGTTCGGCTGATGAAGAGTATGTTATTACTTTAAAAAGGACAATTTTAAACAGGAATCAAAATCAATAAAATAAGTTATTACGATTCGCACTCATTCGATCGCAAAAAATCATTTATTTGTTTTAAAATTATTTATTTGAATTTGTGGTTATCGTGGTCACGAGCAGACAACCCGTTCGTTAAAATTATTTGGAGCAATGTCAATCTTATATAAATAATGTGTACTATATAGCGTATCCATTATGGAACTATACACGACAACAAAGCTTTTAAATTAATTTTAAAAATCGGCATATAAAAAATAGCCATACAATTATGAAGTTCCAACGTTGAGTACTGTCATTAGTATCGGTCATTAAAATACCATTAACCATTGTTTGGACTTTTTAAATAATAATTGTATTGATCTCTGGTACGAACTTATTTATTAAGCGGTTTCAATGTCAAGCCGAATTTAAACAAGTTCTTATATGTGATAAATCGGACTGCTAGTTTTAACTAACTGTTTCTAAAATGGTTTCATTGTTTTACAAATTATTTTGCATACTGACCTCAATGATGATGTTTGTAAAATAATGAAATCATTACAGCCTAAAACGTCCACAGCTGAACGAAGTCCAGAATTTCCACGCGGGCCGATCCGAGTTGACATCCATCTGCTACCAGTTATCCTAACCAGGTCACCCGTCCATCTGGTTGAGGGACGGGCTACGCTTCTTCTCCTGTTACGTGGACGCAACTCGAGAACCTTTTCCGCCCCATCGGCCACCATGTTCTATGCACTATGTTCCCTTCCCACTGCCCTTTCAACTTGCTTATCCTGTAGCCACAGGCTATATCGGTCACTCTACTAGTCCGTTTTCCGGATCTTATCGCTTAGAAAAACACCTAACTAGATTATAAGAGGCCTTAGTCACATAGTAATAATAACATTAGCAAAAGAACTGCAGTCCGACATGTGCCGTTATTTGTGCGCTGCTACAAACAATCCAGCACATAACTGGAGCTTGTAAACATTTGTGCAAATGATTATAAGCACCGTCATGACCAAGTTTGGCATCTATCATACACCAGCACCTGGCACACAGTCCAATCTTATTCCTGAGAAACTCCCGTATTACAAATATAAACCATCAACAATTCCTAGAAAGCAATAGTGTTAAAATATATTGGGATGTAATAATTACAGGTAAAACCATTCATTTCAATAGGCCGGACATTACAGTTTTTGGTATTTTTTTCCTAACCTTGCCTAACCTTGCCATTAGAATTAAAAACCCAATGGCATGCACACCAGTGATATGAGTATATATATATATATATATATATATAATATATATATATATATAATATATATATATATATATATATATATATATATATATATATATATTATATATATATATAATTATTATATATATTATATATATATATAATATATATATTATATATATATATGTATCACTCTATGTTATATCATCCACGGGATAATTCCGATAGTATCAATAAAAGTCTGGAAACCCTCAATATACCTCTACTGTTATATACACACTAAAAAAGCCACATTTTAAACACATGTCGCATAACACGGAATTTCTTTCATCAGGTCTCACAGAATCAGCTATCCGCTGTTACGCTTGATTGGCAGTAACAAAAATTAGCTACGTTGAGTAAGTGTCCAGTGTCCCTTTTAAGCTTCTAATTGCTGTATCAGGGTACACTGCTCTTCCGAGGTCGGTAAAATTATATAGCGTATACACATAGTACCCTATATTACGGCTAAGTTGCATCCAAATACGTTCAGTATGTTATTTACTAAGCGTTATATCAATAACGAAAAAAAATCTTTTTTTTTAACGTATATTTATAATGATTCTCGTAAGTTGGAATTTCAAATATTGACAGAGATTTGCTCCGCTCCCGCATACTATGTGTGATAAAATACTAGCTGAGTGAGGAGTGATATGTGATACTGCCTTCAATTCCGATACGTGTTGTAATTGCCTGTAATGGAACCCACGGTTCATTGTATAATTGTATAGTTATTCGATACTTTAGGGTTAACTGACGGCTTGAGTAGGTACTTACTTCGGCTTTGAATGATATTGACGGTGAACATTTTTGAAACGAATGTACGTACTGTTGTTTTATTTCTGTTCATCTTCATCATAATTAGCCTATAATGGCCCATCACAGGCACAAGCCTTCCTGCACAGCATAGCTATGGATAAATTGGGACCGTAAACCCAACACCGCGGATCGAATTGGATGTTAACGACTCAATTCTAGATTACCGTCAATACGTCAATCCGACGGTTAAACGTACCCTGCAAAGGGCGGACAACTAGGAAACCTAACTAGGAAAAGTCGCACACGGTAACCTTTCACTTTGTAGTTTCCTCGTGGGGTTCCTATAAATTGGCTCCTTGCTCTAGTGGGCACAATGTTCATTCCGTGATCTGGTCGTAGGTTCGAATCCTATGAGGAGAATATTACTTAATGAATATTTAAATTTGGTTAGGAAATGCAATTGCATCATATGACTGTTTCAAAAAGGAAGATGGTAACCTAGTACTTTAGTATATTTATTTTATCTGTGCTAACACTACAATAAACTAGGTATAAACCTCAGGATAAATCATGCATAAACCTACACTGTCTGTCATCCGGTTCAGTTTTTCTTAAAAGCTTTCCCTGTGGCAGTTAATAACCTTATATTAAATGACAGCAAATAAAATTTAAGACTTCATTTAATGGACAGACGTAGTTAGACGTAGTTAGGTTAGCTGCCGCTTAACCTTTTTGACTAATTATATTTGCATGTTTCAGTGAATTCAGGCAGCATTACTTTTGAGTTTTATACATATTTACCTTACGTCCGACGTTCTGACGGTGAAGGAAAACATCGTGAGGAAACCTGCGCATGCCAGAGTTCAAAGGTTGAGCGTGAAGTCAGCAAATCCGCACTGGGCCCGCGTGGACGATTAAGGCCTATACATCCTATACGGATAGGCTCGTGCCTCTCGGTGGAGACGTTTAAGCTGATGATGATTTACCTAACGTTAAAAAATATAAGTCTAACCAATTACCACGTTTTGTGGTTGCCACTCTGTCTGCTCACGGCTGTTGCGATACGAAGGCTGATGACTTACGAAAGGTCGCTGAAAACTAGATAAGGCGTGGACCGGGATATCTGGCACAGAATGGGGGATATTTAAGTCACCAGAAGGACTGTGAAAGATTGAAGAGTAGCTCCTGCCGAGGTTCTGACCCACAGCCAACACTGGAGCAGAGTGGTGGAGGACGAGCCCGCATCATCATCATCATTAGCCTATAAAGTCCAGGCATAGGACTCTTCGCAGAGCTTATATAACCACACGCGGGCCCAGCGGATTGGTAGTTGTTAATTTACAGAAGCTTACAATTTTTTTTATATTATAAGTGAATAGGACGGTTAGGAAGCCACACTGATAGTTAGTGATATGCCTGACCATAATAAAGCGGCATTGAAGGAAACCAAAAACTGAAAAACAGTTATTATTCTCCATCAATGCCGTACTGGCGCCCGTCACCGCGAGACAACAAGATGTTAGGTCTCTTAGCTAGTGAACAGTAGTAGTTAAGTACAGTGCCCTCATCTTGAAACACAAAGTGCATAGCACTCTTATTTGGGGACGATATCTGGCCCTAGACGACTCAGTATCGAGTCTAACACCTAGTAAAGGAAAATAATCTTTAAAAGTTTGTAAGCCCATCTTGGACATACATTGTGAACACGAATTTTTTATAACGTGGACTCGACGTAGAGTTAACTCATAAATTTTTCGATAAACAAGTGCTCATTTGCCCAATGATGCAACACAGATATATCCATTTAGATATTTAAGGCAGCTCTCGCTCTGATGGGAGCCGGTCTCAGCAAAACGGCCCAATGTAAATCAACTTCCGTTGATAATTTTCAATTCCACTTAACATAAACCATACTTTTTGCTATGTATCTCCATATAGAGGTTAACCTCCCAAACAAAGGGGGATGTCCACTAATGTCATGTTTTTTGTTCCTCCTGGCAGAGAATATATTTGCACCCTTCAAGTGTATCAGTGCGGATTAAGACTGCGCGGAGCCTGTAAATTTGTTAAGGGGCCCCTGGTTTGAATAAGATTCCGAGTTTAGTGTATAATCTAGCCGTTTCAAGGGTAGAAATGTAGTTTAATGCTTAGTCTAGTTAATGTTTTTAGTTCGATTTCTTTGGTATCCCTTCATCAAACCCTAACCTTTGGAACCACTCTGAAGTATCCTCTTTGCAATAAAAATAATCACTAAAATCGGTATAAACGACGCAGATATCAGCGAAGCAAACATAAAAAGGATATATACGGACGAATTGAGTAACTCCTTTTTTTTAAGTCGCGAAAAAAAATTCAAAAAGATATTTTTTTTATTATTACTTATAGCGCTGGGCCCCTTGATAGCTTGATACGGGGGCCCGTAGCATTTGCTAGACTTGTTTATGTAGTTATCGGCACTGAAGTGTATGACTATATCAACTTATTTTCACTACTTAGAGCTTGATAAGGCACGAGTTAACATATTTTGACTCTCCACATAATTCATAAGAGCGATTGTTCATTAAATCTGAAATAGTCAACTAATTTTTCAGACTAATTTAATTTGAACTTTACAGCTGTGTTAATAAATATGTTATGCTACGCTCTGATGGTATGTAGGTAACTTTATGGGGATTTCATACTACGTCAGTGCTTCATATCTAGTGTGTTTTGGGAATGGAGTCATTTAGAGACTTTTTGAAGGGTTTTTTCAAATTTGTCGTGAAGCGACAAATGAGAAGACCAATAATAGAGGGATATGGAATTTAATATAAAAGACCTAATACAAATTAACTAAACGTGGATGGGAATGAGTGGAGGTGTAAAGTGAGAGGTATGTATGATGGTGTATAGTGTGGTAGCTTGAATCTTCCTTGTTCGTCTTCTACAGCTTAGGATGCACCGGTAAACCGCAGGGATGAGCAGGATGGCACGGGCAGTGAGTTTGAGGCGCCGTGGAGGGCTTGATTCCACAGAGCCGCGTAGTATTAGGGCGCTTCCAGGGATTCACTGGCACCTGGTGCGCGTCAGCTCCGGCGATAGGACACCCGAAGCTCCAATAGTTTGGCTTCTCACGTAACAGCCTCGGCAGCAGCAGCGGCAGCAGCGATTTGTGGAATGTAAATGAAAGTTTGGTTTAGTATGCGAGTCGCGTAAGCAAGACTTCGTAAGGTCTCTCCCGGTAAGAATTTCGAGATATTTTCCCGAAAAGAAACCAAAGAATCACAAGAGAATCACAAAATATCACAGTAGGTAACACAGCAAGAAACTTGGTGAAAGAATAAGAGTATCTGATGAGAGTATCAAAGAATGGAATCCATCCAAAAGAATCTCGTGAAAAGACCCGTACAGTAGCCAAAGGCCTCTATTTATATCGCACCCTTGACAACCATCGAATTTGAAATGATTTCTATTTAGATTCGAAATTAATAAGATTTTAACGTAGGTCGTATAGCAAAAATAAGGAATTTAAGAGTAAATTGAGCGTTGCTAAGATACGCCATAAATGTAAATAAACATGTCAAATAAAGGTACAACTTAATTTAAAACCCCAAATAAGGTGAAAATACTAATAAATTTAATGGAAAACGAAGGAAAAATGCTAAGGGATGAAATGCCACGTGTCCGGTACGTATAAGTACTCCCGGATATAAGTAATTGAGGCTCAAAGGATCGAATGTGAAATACTTAATTATATGCGTTGTTCGCAGGCTTATAATGGGTTATTTGTGTAAAACGCGAGAAGTCAACGCATAAAAGTAAAGAAAATTACACGAAAGTGTTCGGAAAGATGATAAAAGAGATGAAAATGCATAGTGATATCTAAGTGAAAATAATGAAATGATAATGTAAATGTTTATTGTAAAATGAAATAAAAGTGTAAAGGTTAGTATTGCATTCTCTACATTTCCCCCAAAACCCCAGAAAAATTTTCGACTAGAGAAAATTTTTATAAGAGAAGTCCGAATAGTAACCAGGGAACACTGCTTCACACATCCATACAACCTTACATTGATTCAAACTTCTTCACTCATGCTATCATTCATACCATAAGGGTGGAGTTCACATTCTATGACTGCCACTCTAGAAGGAGGTTCCAAAATAACAATAGGCTTATTTATGAGGGAGTTGTCATCCGCTCCACGAGTGGAAAAAAAAATGTGATCAAGGCTTATTTAAGGAGTGATCAACCGCTCCAGCATAGGCTTATTTAACGAGTTGCCAACCGCTCAAAAGATAATAGGACAGCAGTGCCGAAGAAGTCTAAGTAAGGGCCATAGTTATAGTAGTAGTAGAAGAAGTCCTTACTAAAGACAAAAAAATAGTAGATCAGGGCAAAAGAAGTCCCTTAATTAAATGAAGAACATCTGATCCTAAATAAAAGGAAGGAAAAATTAAATTAAGACATAAAAGAGTTTATAAGCTCAGACACCACTAGCTAATTGTGGTAGAGCTGGCGTAGCTTAAAAGCTTCAACGCCATAAGAGCATAAAAGAGATGAAAAATATAAGTGATGGTGAGTGTGGATTATGATATTCAATGAGAAGTAAAAAGTTAAAATTAAATAAAATATAATTTGTACTAACGGATAAGATTTAGAATTTAATGTCTTTAATATGCCATTTATGTTTCATGCCATTAAGATCTTCCAATATATAAACTAACGGTGAAATCTTTTTGAAAACTTTGCATTTCACATATCTAGGGGCGAGTTTAGCGCTGAAATAAGAACCTGCATTACTTAATACATAATTCTTCCGCCAAACTATATCACCGACATTAAATTCTTTGAATGATCTACGTAAGTCATAACGAGCACTATTTTTTGCATGTGCTAAGAATAGTGTAGTTTGAACTTTATCAAAAATAGGCACGAGGAAGCCAGCATTTTCCGCGTAAATATCACGAGGTAGAAAGGTTATCTCCTCTATATTACGAGATGTTGTATAAAAGGAACCACAGGGAATAGTTTCGCGACCAAATACTAAAAAATTAGGTGTGTATCCTGTTACAGAGTTTACACAACTATTCAAGGCGAGTTGTATTTTGGGGAGGTAGAAATCCCATTTCCTATGATCATCACCTACTAATGTAGCTAAGGCAGTGATTATAGTTCTGTTATATCTTTCTGTCGGATTAACTTGAGGGCAGTAAAATGGAGAGTGAAAGATAAATGGAATCTTATATTTTTTTTAAGAACGAAATAAATGCACGAGATTGAAATTGAGGTCCATTATCCATGATAACAGTCTGCGGAACACCATGAATGAGAAAGACAGAGTTTTCAAGGTAATTAATTATATAAGGAGTAGTAGCGCGTTTTAAAGGAAAAATTAGAGAGTATTTTGTAAAGCAACAGTTAATAACTAAGATATATTGATTTCGGTTTCTTGTCATAGGAAAAGGTCCCATCAGATCGAGAGATAAAGTTTGAAAAGGCCTAGAACATATTTTAGGTTTTCCCATAAGCCCATAAGGTGAATGATTTGGATGTTTATAAGCTAAACAAGTGTTGCAATTAGCAACGAATCTTGCGGTATCTCGAAACATGCCAGACCAGTAATATCGGACTGAGAGCTTCTTATAAGTTTTAAAGACACCCAAGTGCGGATCATCAGGAGAGCCGTGGTTGACTTCGATTAGAGATTGCCTTTCTTGAGGGAGTGGGACTTCTTTCCAAGCAAAGTCTTCGTTCAAACAGTCTTGAGAGAAGATGTAGCGATACAGCTTATTATCCTTCACGGTGTAGTTTGGGTATGAGTCTGGGTTATTTTGACAGCCAAGTAAGATTTTGTTATAATTTTCTAAATCACGATTAACATTTGGGTCTTCCAAAGTTACAGGATGTACGCCTTGAGCTGGAGAATCTGTAGGATCCTTGGATGTAAATCTGGACAATGAATCCGGAACGATATTATCTTTACCTCTTTTGTGTTTCAGGACGAAGTGAAAGCAAGATAAACGTAAGGTCCAACGGGCAAGTCTTCCTGAAGGATTAGACAGATTCAAAAACCATTTAAGAGCTGCATGATCTGTATAGATAGTAAATTCTTTACCATTATCAAGATAACAACGCCAATGTTCAAGTGCAGTAATTACCGCAAGAGTTTCTCTCTCTGTGGTTGAATAATTTTGTTGATTTTTATTAAGGGACTTGCTCATATAAGCAATGACCACTTCCTTGTCATTTTGGATTTGAGTGAGCATTGCTCCTATGCCGTAGTTAGATGCATCACAATGAACCGAAAATGGGAGATTGAAGTCAGGACAAGCAAGAACTGGAGTAGTAACGAGAGCTTCTTTCAGTTTTTGGAAAGCTGATTCAACTTCAGAATTCCAGATAAATTTAGGAGCATTCTTACCAGAACTAGTGAGTTTGTTGAGTGGAGCGGCGATGGTACTAAAGTTTGGAATAAATCTTCGAAACCAGCTACATGTCCCGATGAATCTTCGCACTTCCTTCTTAGAAGCTGGAATCGGGTATTCCAGAATGGATCGAATCTTGTCGGGGTCGGCACGTAGACCGTGTTCACCAACAACGTAGCCCAGGTACTTGAGTTCTTTTCTAAAAAATTGAGATTTTCCAAAATTTATAGTAAGATTAGCAAAAGATAGTTTTTCATGAACTTTCAATAGGAGAGCGATGTGCTCATCGAACGATTCACTTATGATAACGATGTCATCTAAGTAACAGAAGACTTTACTGTCAAAATCTGGTGTAAATAACATATCCATCAGTCTCTGCTGCGTTGCAGGTGAATTGGTTAATCCAAATGGCATCACCTTAAATCTATACATTCCTCTTCCAGGAACGTAAAAGGCTGTCTTGTCCTTATCAGGTGGATTAAGTGGAGTCTCCCAGAATGCCTTGGCAATATCAATGCTTGACAGGAACTTAGCGTTACGAAGGTTGTCCAGTATTTCGCTAATAAGAGGTAAGTTATAGGCATCACGTCGAGTGATAGAGTTAAGCTTCCTACTATCAACGCAGAAACGCCATTCACCGTCTTTCTTAGGGGTGATAATGACTGGAGATAACCATGGACTTTCACATGGTTCGATGACGTCCCATTGCAGCATTTTGTCCACTTCATTAATCAGTGCTTTTTGTTTTTCAGGTGATAGGCGGTAGCATCTCTGTTTGATTGGCTGGGCATCGCCAGTGTCGATCTTGTGAGTTATTAATTGAGTACGTCCCAGAATTCCCTTTTCTTCAAATGAGATTTCTTTGAAGCGTTGAATAATAACATCCGCGATATTTTTCTGGTCTTGGCTAAGGTGATCGTAAGGAAATATCCTCTTATCATCGTCTTGAACAGAAGAGCAAGAGAGATTAGAAAGGTCCGATGAAAAAAGAATAGAGGGTAGTAAATTGAATTTCTTCCAAAAATCAATGCCAAGAATTAAAGATGGGAATAATTCAGGAAATGCATATGCTTTCATAAGGTGAGTTTGTTTATTAAAAGTTATAGGAACTAAGAAATATCCTAACGAGCTGATTTTCTGTTGACTAGCTGTAGAAATAGTTATAAAATCCGACTTGAAAAGTTTAAATCCTAAATCTAGAATTTGTAAGTGAGAGTTATTGCCAAATATAGTAACAGAACTTCCAGAATCTAATAAACCGGAAATATTTAAATTGTCAATTTGAACATTGATGAAAGGACGTTTAGAATCTTTCTCATTAGAATAAAATGTAGAAGAGATTCTATAGCAAGAAAAGAAGTTTTTAAGCGTAAGTAACCAATTATTCCAATCATCAACGTTGAATCTAGTAAAACTTTTCAAGTCGGTCTTTAGTTTTTTGAGTTAGCATTCGATTTAGGGTTACAATTAGGGCAAGTCGGGAATTTGAATCCTTTCAAGCCACATTTAAAACAAATAATAACATGAGGCTGAGTACAAATATTAAGGTTGTGACCGTATTTACGACATCGAACGCAAAAAGGTTCTTTTTGAGGAAAATTATGTTTTTGTAACGCGTTAATTTGATAAGATTTTCTAAAATGTTGAGGATTTTGAGAGAAAGAGGTTGAAGGCTGACTATTAGATTTGTAATTAAACTCCGGAGTTAAAGAATTTTGGGTAGGTTCTTTAAAACGTTTGTCCTTGTCCAAAAATCGTTCATAGTTTTGACAGGTAGTAAGAAGAGAGTCAATGCTGTCGCAGTCTTTGAGAGCTACAAATACAGAATAACAAGGTCGAATATTTCTTAAGATAATGTCCAATTTCTCATGTTCAGGTAATTTTTTTGAAAGGCGAGAGAACATTCCTGCCATAACCGAGATGTATATAACAATTGGTTCGTCTGCCCCCTGGGTACGATTTCTAATTGCTTCTAATAGCTTGTAGTCATAGTCAAATAAGCCGAAGTCTTTTATTAGTAATTGGGAAGTTTCTTCCCACGATAGATTAGGATTTCGCGAAATTTGAAATCTGAACCAATGTAAAGCATTGCCAGTAAAAATTTCATAGGCTTGTCGGATAAGCAAGTTTTTATCTAAGTTTCTTACAAAACAATATTCATCCAGTTTTTGTAAAAAGGATCTCGGGCAAGTCTTACCATCAAAAGTATGTCTTTTAAGATCTTTGAAAATATTTGGGTCAAATGTTTTATGAGGGCAATTTGAAATATTCAAAGTGGGAAGCGATTGGGGTTTTGAAATTTGGATAGGTGGAGTCGTAGTTGAGGTATCAATGCCTTCAGCCATATGAAAGTTTCGTCAAATTTGTCTAATAGAGATTCAAATTTAGTTCTTAACTGGTCAAAAGTGTTTCTAAACTCGGGATCTGAATCTATGTCTATGCGTTCGAATCTGAAATATAAATGATTAAAATACGATTCTACAATTCTAAATAGCTTGGAATCCCCTTTTAAAATCTTATTAACTTTTCCTTCCACGTGGTTCAGGGTTGATTCAACTTCCCTTAAATCGTCCTCGACTGGAATAGGTGACACAAGAATATCTTCAGAAGGATTTAGCGTAGCTAGTCTTAAGATTTGTTTTCTCAATTCTAAGACTGTATCTGCTGGTTCGTCAAGCCTAATTTTAACTTCATAAATTAGTTCAGGTTTATTAAGATATTCAAATTTAATTAAACGTTGCATTATTGATTAAATAAATACTTTAAAAAAATACCTCGTTATCCTTACGTAGATGAACTGTGTAAAAGTATGAGTTTGAAGGAAGTAATAAGAAAAGTATGGAATGCAAAGATGAATGTAGAATGAATGTATAAGATATTTTAAATGAAGAGTAAAAAAAATATATAGGGCCGAATAAGATGCCAAAAGGAAAGCGATGAACAAAAAATACTAGATGAAGTATTGTTTTTGAATTTAGGTGAAAAAAAATAATATGATAAAATGGGTGTTACAGTGAATGAGATAAAAAAGATGGAATGAAATATAGTGGTTCGTAAAATTCTGTTGGGCGCCAATTTGTCGTGAAGCGACAAATGAGAAGACCAATAATAGAGGGATATGGAATTTAATATAAAAGACCTAATACAAATTAACTAAACGTGGATGGAATGAGTGGAGGTGTAAAGTGAGAGGTATGTATGATGGTGTATAGTGTGGTAGCTTGAATCTTCCTTGTTCGTCTTCTACAGCTTAGGATGCACCGGTAAACCGCAGGGATGAGCAGGATGGCACGGGCAGTGAGTTTGAGGCGCCGTGGAGGGCTTGATTCCACAGAGCCGCGTAGTATTAGGGCGCTTCCAGGGATTCACTGGCACCTGGTGCGCGTCAGCTCCGGCGATAGGACACCCGAAGCTCCAATAGTTTGGCTTCTCACGTAACAGCCTCGGCAGCAGCAGCGGCAGCAGCGATTTGTGGAATGTAAATGAAAGTTTGGTTTAGTATGCGAGTCGCGTAAGCAAGACTTCGTAAGGTCTCTCCCGGTAAGAATTTCGAGATATTTTCCCGAAAAGAAACCAAAGAATCACAAGAGAATCACAAAATATCACAGTAGGTAACACAGCAAGAAACTTGGTGAAAGAATAATAAGAGTATCTGATGAGAGAATCAAAGAATGGAATCCATCCAAAAGAATCTGGTGAAAAGACCCGTACAGTAGCCAAAGGCCTCTATTTATATCGCACCCTTGACAACCATCGAATTTGAAATGATTTCTATTTAGATTCGAAATTAATAAGATTTTAACGTAGGTCGTATAGCAAAAATAAGGAATTTAAGAGTAAATTGAGCGTTGCTAAGATACGCCATAAATGTAAATAAACATGTCAAATAAAGGTACAACTTAATTTAAAACCCCAAATAAGGTGAAAATAAATAAATTTAATGGAAAACGAAGGAAAAATGCTAAGGGATGAAATGCCACGTGTCCGGTACGTATAAGTACTCCCGGATATAAGTAATTGAGGCTCAAAGGATCGAATGTGAAATACTTAATTATATGCGTTGTTCGCAGGCTTATAATGGGTTATTTGTGTAAAACGCGAGAAGTCAACGCATAAAAGTAAAGAAAATTACACGAAAGTGTTCGGAAAGATAATAAAAGAGATGAAAATGCATAGTGATATCTAAGTGAAAATAATGAAATGATAATGTAAATGTTTATTGTAAAATGAAATAAAAGTGTAAAGGTTAGTATTGCATTCTCTACAATATGTGAGGAATTTTTAATTAGGTTTAATTTTTTCCGCTGCAGTTGAAAAATCGGTTTTGTGGTTACTGTTTGTAGGTAAAAGGCATCGTTTACAGACTAGACAGTGTTTGACATTAATAAGTTTTTACATAGACATCCAGTAATGTTGTGTAATGTATATAAGTATGTTTATGCGTTGTTTAGTACCGCATATACAGGCTTCACGCTTAGATGGCGCTGTGTGAATGCCAGTGGATATTTATTTATTTTATACTAGACACTACTTCACACACGTTACGATGTAAGAACAAAATTGTTTGGGAGACACACAAAGAATAAAACAACAAGCATTATATGTACACAATCATTATTTATTATTGATAAATACTTATTTTTGCAAATAGTATAAGGCATTAGTACAGATCTTATTAAGATATTTTTATTTCTTATTACTTACATATATCTAGTAAATTCGCGCACGTATATTACAAATTAGGACTTTCTCGTATAATAGAGACTTATTCGTCGTTATTTCGTTTACACAGTTAAGGTACGTCCTATGAAACTTAACAATACTGATTAATCAATTTTTACATAAAATGCTAGATTTAGAGTTTTTATTATTATCTATTTAATAACACATTTGATTGATCAACTAAGGGCAAAACTAACAAGATGCCAATCTATATTGGACTTTAGCCCATACATTAGAGTTTTAAAACCAATACATTTTATTCAACAATAAAAAACTAAGTTCATTTCGGATCACAGACATCAAGTACAATTTCAAAGAAAATGTTTCAAAACATTTAAAACACGTGACTAGCAGAAACTCCACAGAAATGAGAATTATTTATTTTGTTAATGTTTTCTCATTTAACCCACTGTTATAATTATATTCAAATGTATTTAATATAAAATATTATATTATATTCAAATGTATTTAACATATAATTAAAATATTTATATTAAACACTTATGACACTACACACACACACACTTACTATGTCCAATTAATATAATTATATTTAATGTTAAACGTATACGGCGCTCTGAAACTGTAGCCTTTAGTTTTAATACCTAACAAATGTTGCATGCCCTGACAGGGTCGTTGAGAAACTGTACTAATATTATAAGACCATTGTTAACCAACATACGCAATAAATGAATATGAATATGAATATTTATGTGATATTAATCACCAATACTAGATCAGGGTAAAACATACCAAATAATTTTGAAGCAGGGTGAGAAACCCTGCCAAGATTCCGAATCAGGGATCTATTGTCAAAGGTACAGGTATTTTATATTTATAATTTTTTTTTATGTTTAAGTGTACAGGACGGTCTGGACGCTCACCTGATGGTAAGTGATCGCCAGACCATAACAGAGCGGCATTAAGGAGACCACACTGATAGACAGTTATCATCCTCATCAATGCCGCACTGCGCCGACCCGCGAGACAACAGATGTTAGGTCTCTTATACCCAGTAATTTCACTAGCTACAGTGCCTCATCCGAAACACAAAAGTGCATAACACTGCCTGTTTCACGGGAGAATATCTGGCACTGCGGTGGTACCTACATATGACGACTCAGTATCGAGTCTACCACCTAGTATTATAATTTAATCCAATTTATTAATGTAGCGCTCTTTAGTGTGTATAAAATTACCTTTAAAGCTTCTTAGGCATACATATTTTCGATTACAGTCCCGTCATGTACTTTGCATGATTCATAATATTCTTGTTGATTGTAATCTGTTTTGTATGTTAATAAAATAAGTAAATAAAGCCACTAACCGGTATCATTAAAATAGGGTAATATAATCACCCTACACGGGTAG